>JAMPIV010012071.1:0-182620 GCA_024509875.1 Oreohelix idahoensis
TTAAGTCCAAGAATTCATAGTAAGGACGGATGCAAGTAATATTGGGTTAGGTGCAACTTTACTACAGAAATCAGATGCATTGGATGGGGGAATTAAGCCCAGTGGCATATGCTAGCAGAAAGTTGAATAAAGCTGAAATCAACTACTCAACTAGCGAAAAAAGAATGTCTTGCAGTAATATGGGCAATAAAGAAATTCAATATTTATCTATATGGGAAGGCATTTAAGTTGCAAACTGACCACAAACCTTTATCGTTTTTAGCACAGGCTAAGCATGAGAACTCTAGGTTACTCCGATGGTCTTTGCTTCTGGCTCCATATAATTTTA
Source organism: Oreohelix idahoensis (assembly GCA_024509875.1). Classification (NCBI taxonomy): domain Eukaryota; kingdom Metazoa; phylum Mollusca; class Gastropoda; order Stylommatophora; family Oreohelicidae; genus Oreohelix; species Oreohelix idahoensis. The sequence goes on from JAMPIV010012071.1 coordinate 329, forward strand.
GCATTGAATATATATCTGGAAAAACCAATCTGGGAGCGGATTTTTTAAGCCGCCATCCGTGTGATGAGAATCACCGTAAACCCCAGAAATAATAATAAATTTCTATATGTGTATATAGAATAAAGGACTGACATATAATGTCTGTTTTAAGAGGGGAGGTGTCATGAAATATTCTAATCCACATATATAAATTATTAGGTAAATATGAAGCCTAACAAATAAAATTAATAAAGAGAAGAGCAATGGCAAAATGACAGTGCTGTCACAAAGAATGTACTCGAAATCCCCCTTTTTTTCTGCTTCGTCTGCAAATTGTAACGCTTTCACGTTGATATAAAAGCTTACTGTATTATTACCCGCTTTCTTCAATGAAACGTGTGCTGTATTTCTTGGAAAAGCATTGAGAGGCCCTGCGTAATGACCTAAATTAATCCTAACATTAATTATATTACGTTACCAAAACGAACGAACAGATGGACAAAAAGGATAGCGAGAAGGGAGAGGCAGAAAGCCGAACACTAAACACGCTTCGCGCGATACGCAAATGCTGCCATCACGCGTGTAAGTCTACATGCACTAATTTTTTTTCAGACGGACAGTGATAAAATACACTACCCTTTCCCAGAGTTAGGTTTATAAATCATAACAGACTCTTATTAGAAAAGATAACATTAGATGGGTTTACGTTTGAACACATAACAGTACCCAGACAGCACATCTTCGAAACAGGAGGTAGAAGAAATTGCATATTTTGAACGCAGCCACGTAGCTACTTTAAATTAGTATTTTTGGGTTCCTTAGGGCTTGCTGACAAATAATATGTAAAACGTTACGCAAATAGTCCAGGAATTAATAAATTATACCCAAAATAAAATATTGGGGGTGCCTGACAGCATAAAATCATTTCTGCTCATAAGATTTTTTTTTAACGTGTTTGAAAAAAATTTACGTTACAGAAATAGCCTACCATGTAAACTCCAAATTGATTGGAGCGCAACAAATGAAAGCCTAACCACGATTGGTCGGGCTATAAATACTATCTTGGTTGTTAGGGGAGACGGGAAAAGATAACATTTTTTCAAACACTTGTCGAAACGGGGCTCATTGGCCAGTCTCGCTGATATACACACTTGGGAGCGTTAGTTCGAAACCACTTGTTTAAATACACTTGATAAAGCATCAGTGCGTTGAAGCCAGCATAAGATTTGCTCAATAAAAGCCTGGAACATAGGCAGATGGAAATTTGTGACAGTTTGTGCCAGAATTCATTGCTAATCAACGTATCTGTGTTATTCGTATGAATTGTGGGACAGTGGTCTTGATGGTACTGAGCAGCACCTGGTCAGAGCTTTGCTGAATCCAGAGTCGGACAGCATACTCCTTGGTCTTTTAGCTATCAGTGAGGTGTCTCCTGAGCCCAGAGGAGAATTCGAGCAGAGGAGTCCTTTCCTGCCGCCATCACGCCAGATAAGCGAATTGGCCAGCTGAGCTCAACATTATGTCCCCTCATCTTGAACTGACTTTTTAAAATTAACATTAAGAGGGGAATTTACTTGTCTTAAAATCAGGAACTGTGAACATCTCCAATACTAGTCCCTAAAGACAAACTATTGAAGTCATGATGACAATACCAACAGAGCTTGAACAAAACAAAACCAGTATTACCTCATTTTACTACTACACAACTGACACACATAGAACATTTGTAATAATATATGTCACTACAATATTCATATTAAATACATTCTGTACATAACTTGTAATTTAAATTGATTGTGCTTCCTGGTTCCCTTGTAGTTGAATCAGGACACATATTCATTCATGCCAGTAATGAATACATATTGTTATTCGAAAGTTTATCAGTGACTCTTTTAAGATATCTTTGTAGAGTGTTATATGTATGTGAGTGTCACAGTGTTGTCAAGAGTAGTGGATTAAATTAAATTGTTTATCTGTCTGTTGTTGTGACTTAAACTTCACCATACTCATACCCTAGACACATAACGTAGCATCACACTATTCCAGAATAATTCTGACTGAGATATATAGATATGTGGTAGCAAGTAAGGTTATCTATAATACACTACTCTTAATAGATATAGATACCTTCACAGCTGATCTCAGTCAGTACACTAAGTCCCCTATAAATATTTATAACATCCCACTTCACCACAGTGAGCAAGTAAGGGGATTGTAGTCAATGCATCCTTCAGGTACTCGAATGATTTCTGGCATTCATGAGTCCATTTAAAACGAGCATACTTTTTTGTCAGTTCTATCAGGGGCGTAGCTGCACGGGAGAAGTTAATTATGTGGCGTCTGTAGTACCCAATGCACCCAATGAAACCTCTCACCTGCCGTACTGTAGTGGGACTCGGCATTTCCCTGATAGCCTTAACTTTATCTTCGTCTGGACGTATTCCATCAGCATTTATAACAAAACCCAAATATTTTGTTTCTTCTTTGAGAAACTCACATTTGCTTAACTTGAGTTTGATTTGGTGTTTCCTGAGCCTGTCAAATACTAGTTCCATTTTATGAAGATGGTCCTCAATGGTTCCGGCTGTATGAATTAATATGTCATCGATATACGCGAGTGCGAAAGGTTGCATCTCCTTCAACACCTCATCCATCAATGACATATAAGTTGCCGGGCTTCCCTTGATGTCAAAAGGCATGACATTCCATGCGTAACTGTCCATGTGTGTAGTAAATGTGGACTTCGGTTTAGCCTTCGGTGTCATGGGGATACACCAGAACCCTGACCTAGCGTCTACGGTGGTAAAGTATCTCGAGTTGCCAAGGGTCGCGAGAATGTCATCAATTCTGGGTAGTGGGTAGGAGATTGTCTTCGTGATTCTGTTCAAAGCGCGGTAATCGCAGCAGAATCTATTCGATCCATCCTTCTTCCCAACTATGACGATAGGTGACGACCATGGTAATATGGAACGTTCAATGATGCCAGCTGATAGCATCTCATTAATGGATCGTTCTACTATCTCTCTGTGTTTGAGTGGGTTGTGGTAAGGTTTTAGGCTAATAGGCTCTTCGGTAGTGGTATTAATATCCATTTGGACTGTTGCTGTACGACCCAATTCCAAATCATTTAAAGCAAAGACATCGTGATGTTTTTTCACAAAAGCGGTGAGCCGTTGTTGGTGTTGGGCTGAAGTATGTAAGGTGTCCAACAACTGTGGTAATCTGTCTTCGGTATTTGTTTTTATGTCCTTATGCATACTTATATTTGATCTTTGTGTTTGACATTTCACTCCTCTTTCATGAAAATGGTCCAGTGATCGCTCTGATTTTCTCTGGCAATATTTATTGTTGCTCTGTGGTTCTCTCCGGCAATATCTATTGTTGCTCTCTGGTTGTCTACGGCAATATCTATTAATGTTCTCAAATTGTCTCTGGCAATATGTATTGTTGATCTCTGGTTGTCTCCGGCAATATGTATTATTGATCTCTGCTTCTTTCCGGCAATATGTATTGTTGATGTCTGTTTTATCTCCATTTGTGCAGTTTTGTCTGGCCTATTTGTTTATTGGGGGAAAGATTAACTTTTGCAATTATCGCACCTCTCGCAATGGATGATGTTTTTCCTGAGGTATTTACGATCATGATGGGGAAATCTCGGGAGCTTGTAATTTCTGCAATGCCCTCAGTAATGAATATCAGTGGATCATCGTTTATATCTTCATCCAGCAACGGTGCAATTTCTACTGTCTGTCCGGGTCGAATGTAGTCTGATCCCTTTACACGACCTTTGGTTATTATTAGTGAGTTTTGTGGAATGGTCACTGGAGCTCCCAGGCGTACCAACGAAGCTATGTGTAAATCATCCTGGAGGTTGATGTATTCTCCGTTTAGTCTAATCTTGTGTACATCGTAGTATATCCGGGCCTGGTGTTTGTTCAGGAAATCACGTCCAATAATAAGATTCCGAGACATACCGCGTGTAATAATGAATTTATGGTTTATTTTCTGTTCCCCAATCTGGAATGTGATAAACGCAGTACCAAGGGATTTCATTTCCTGGCCGGTCACCGATGCCATGTAAGTTTTCGTGGGGTGAAATTTCACATATTTCTGAATTTTTCGAAAAATTTGTTCTCGTATTAGGCTTTCCGATGCTCCGGTATCCACCAATGCTCGATAATGCATGCCCTGAATAGAGATGAGACAGGACCTCGGGTCTGGGTGGATGTTAATGTTATTTTCTACAGTCTGCTGCCTTTTATTGCGGTGAGAATGATGTTCTGTGTTGTGTGACTTCTTATTTGTTGTGTGGGACCTATAGGGTTTATAAGTGTTCCCTTCTGTATAGCTCACGTCAGCGGCCCGATCTAACGTGTACTCGGTCCGTTTCCCGAAGCAGGGAAATATTGTGGTCTACCTCTGGCAAAACCATGTTGGGTTGCGTATGTGCGGTTGTTCTGTCCTTGTTGTGGTTGGTTATAACCTCGAGATTGATTATGTTGATACGTTCCATGTCCTTGTCTACCCTTTCCGAATGATCCTTGCTGGTGTGATTGGCATGCACGAGAGACATGCCCATTTTGTCCACATGTGTAACAGACAATCGAATTGACATTTTGGACATTCTGTTGCCTCGGTTGGTGTGCTTGCTGGAACTGACGTTGCTCAGGCTGATGGCGTGTAGATCAATGTTGGTGACGGTGCCACTGCTGTCTTGAGTGACCGATTTCCATTGGCTCGTGGTCACTGTTTACTTCATAGCGAGGATCTCTACCTGTGCGTTGATTGAAACGTTTTCGTACGTTAACCTCCGATACTGCCATTTGTATAGCACCAGTGACAGTTTTAGGGTCTTTTCTTATGAGATGGAGCTTTAAGTTATCTGTGTAAAGTCCGTCCACAAAAATGCCTACCAAGTGTTTTTCAATGTCCTGTGATGGTACCGTTCCTTCAATAAAAGCTTCTTCAGCCAAATTCAATAAACGGTCTCCATAAAATTGAACAGGTTCAGATTTTTCTTGATGGATTTTCCCCAAAAGCGACCACGCGTGCTGTTTGTCGATTATATCACTATACCGTGCAATTAGTTCCTTCTTTAATGATACATAGGTCTCCTCTGGGTAGATGAGGGAGCGCCGTTGCAGAAAATCCGTCACAAGAGATTCCGATGACAAGTATGCAATTTTGATCTTTTCCTTGTCACTTGTAGCATTTACCATGGAACTAAACTTGTCTATGTTCATTAGCCATCTCCGAAATGTCTTTGAATCGCCGGTGAAGGGAGTTATAACCAAGCGAATTTGGTTATATTTATTATACTGATCTACATTGGATAGCGTGTCTGTTATCCGTTGCAACGCGGTCATTGTGGGTTCGGCCTCTACAGGTAAGGGTATGTTAGCAGGATGGACTTTTGCCTGTTGCATTTCCTGTTGCTGTTGTTGCTGCTGTGCATATAACGCATGTTGTTGTTGCTGTTGTTGTTGTAGTGTATACAACGCTTGTTGTTGCTGCTGCTGTGGTTGCTGCTGTTGTTCTTGACCTGGATCCATTATAGTGATTATGCCTGTCTGCTTTCACCAATAAAAAAAGGGCAGGTCACGGCGCCAATTTGAAGATATGTGCCCGCGTCAGGTCATACGGCACTAGTAGTTATATTGATTTTTATTAGTCAGAGTTAATCCTTCATATGTTGTTGTGGTTCAAGTGCTAACTGGTTTTCCACCAGAGATGGTAATACTTGATCGTTTGTTATTTTTTCAACCCAGGAATGTTCTTCCCTTTAAGTTTGGTGATAAGCAGAACAGTTTCAGCATAACAACGTATATCCAAAAGAAATTACTGTAAAGTTCCACAAACAGCAATGTAGAAAAATTCAATTAGAGTTTATTGATGTCATTAGACAAACACTGTAAATTTCACAAAATGATGGTTGTTTATCCAAAATGAAAAATATATAATCCAACTGAATAATATACACACTTGTCTACTAAAAAAAAAACTTGTCTTGATATCCTCAAAGACGTAGTTTACCTAACGCTATCTGTAAAAATCCTCTAGTCTAAAATCATGGTATCCTTGGAATCATAAATCCTGAAATCTCTGCCTATCGCCCACACCTCTTCTATTTATACTATTTCTTCTTTTTTCCCGCCTTTTTCCACACGACCCGTTCCTTTTTCACACGGTACAATAATCTACATTTGCACTCCTTTCCTCAGCTTTTCGACCTTTTTGCACACGACATTCTGTTATTTCGACTTTTTTTTCACATGTGTGATCTTTTCCAACTTAACAATTGGATATAAAAAAACCAGATTACACAAACATTCATTTCCCACTTTCCGCGCATAAAACCCATTCATTATTATCTGGGACTGACCTACGTTTGCCCTGTCAGAGCAGTAACTGCCAACTGAACTTTGAATGATACTGCGTTTTGTGTAAAAACGTCTTATTTTCTTTTGAGGTCTGTCATTCTTATATGTAGCATATTATAGCACGCATAAATGCTTAGCGTGGAAGTAGTAGGAATAATGCTAGCGTGGAAGGCCAAGCGGTCACATATGTACAAAGAAATAAATGAGTTAACAGGCAAAAAGACACAAACATTCACTGGCTGTTTGAAATCAAAAGAAGGAACATTGTTAATGGATCATGAGAACATGATAGAAAGGTGGACAGAATACATCAAGGAGCTGTACGATGATGAAAGACCAGATTTGAACAACCAGGACAGCTGTGAAGGACCTCCAATACTTGTGGCAGAAGTAGAGGATGCCATGCGCCACATGAAGAAATACAAAGCGCCTGGACCAGATAATGTAACAGTAGAGGAAATGGAAGCTTTGGAAGAATTTGGAGTAGAAGTGATAACAAAACTCTTAAATGACATCTACAACAGTGGTAAAATACCTGATGATCTGCTAAAATCCATATTCATAGCTTTGCCAAAGAAACCTGGAGCCATGGAATGTGAAAAACACCGCACCATTAGTCTTATGAGTCATGTAACCAAAGTATTATTACGAATTATCACGAGAAGAGTGAGACATAAAATTAAACCAGACATCAGTGATGAACAGTGTGGATTTGTAGAAGGTGAAAGGCACAAACAATGCAATATATATTATAAGAACATTAATAGAAAGAGCCATAAAGGTGCAGACAGATCTGTACTTGTGCTTTATAGATTACACTAAGGCATTTGACAAAGTGAAACATGAGGAAATTACCAAATGTTAGAAAGCATCAACATTGAAAGGACTTGAGGATAATAAAGAACATATGCTGGCAACAAACAGCAGCTGTAATGATGATATTAGTTAGTGATGCTGATATTAGTTAGTGATGATGATGTTAGTTAGTGATGATGATATTAGTTAGTGATGATGATGTTAGTTAGTGATGATGATGATGATATTAGTTAGTGATGATGATATTAATTAGTGATGATGATATTAGTTAGTGATGATGATATTAGTTAGTGTCGTACGGTAGGTTAATTGGTTTATTGGGCCCAGTCTAGGTAAAGAGTAAAGGTTGACTGATGCACGAGAATGTATAGAAAAATAGATTTAACAGGTGGTAGGTTGAGGGAAAGATATGTCTCTAGAGTGAAAATATCCAAAAGATAGCAAGAAATCATTTACATACAGAGGAAATAAAGAAGCATGGAGCGCCTTAACCGTATAAAGGAAAACAAACCCAAAGAAATATTAACCCAAAGGGTAAAGGTTAGCACTAGGTTATAGAATAACAGTATTGGTACAAGATGAGACCAAGTAAAGTAAACAAAAATCAAACAACCAAATTAATAGATAGTTTCCAGCAACAATAAAATCATCACACGCTCTCTCGCTCAGGTGGCCACATCTCACACTCTTACCTATTTGTATTTTTCCTGTAGGTCTGTGGTATCCCTTGGTAAATTTATTCCACGAACATAATCCCTAATTCACTGTTGATTAGTGTATCACCCCAGCTGTCGAGTATACAAATTGGCCCCAGTTCATCCAAAAAAAAAACTAATGAGGTGAACGCCGAATAGGTTAATTTCACGATGAATCCTGGTGACGATGTAAATCATAAAGGGTTATCTTCACTGTTCTAAAACTAGCACTGTTCCTCCGATGGGTTGCACAGGGGAATATGAGTCTAGACACAGGAACTACATCTGAATATCTTCGTTGCGACAACTCTTGCAGTGTTGGGGGCGGGCGGGGGAAAACAGGCTAGTTTCAGGCTTGGGCTGGAACTTCTATCTGGATATAGGGTTTACTATAAATGTTGAATAGTGTGAGAATCCTTGGTGTTTACCGGTTTAGAGAGATGAATACTTCTAGTGTTCTGGAAAAAAATCCGGTTCCTGCAAATGTAAAAAATGATGATGATGGATTTTTCTATCGGCCGACTCTTTGCCAGAGTGCCGGTCCTGCCCAGTGTATAGATTAGTACTCTAAATGGAACACAACTGTCAGGTGTTGGGGAAAATAATAATAATGTTTCAGGTATACGCTACTGTTGGCTGTTAAAATAATATCCTGGATTTTGTTAAGTCCATTAGTATAATTTATAGTCATACAGTATCATCGGCTAGTACACACTTATAGCATGAAATGGGAAAAGAAAAAGACCGCTGGTTCATCCGCTTATCAGGTCTGCTAAAAATACAAGAAAACATTTATGGGAAAATATAGATATACAGACGGGGACACGACATTCTCTCGTCCGCTCTGACAATCCTGACTAATTTAAAAGATACACGGTGTTTTTCCTACGCCTACACACATAAACATCGCTAGCCGCGGATTTGGGTCGGACCGAGTCGATGACGACTCCCCCGCTCCTTCTCGCGGCTGGCAGTCACACGCACAGTGTGTTATTTATTATTTTTTCTCACAATGCATCACGCACAACAAATCACCTATCCTTTAGTACTTATTAAATTGTCGGTGTCTGTTTATCTGTCTTATGGCATTTTACAAATTTATAGACGCTATAATAACAATAATTACAATTGAAATATAAACAGTATTATTTCCTCCCACTGTCAGTCGTCTAACGCCTCTAAGTCCGGTCTAGTTAACCGTCATGTTTATCTCTCTCTCTCTCCTGGAGAGTTTTAAGTGTTGCGTCCGTTCTACACTGTAAACACAAATTACCATCTCGTCTCAGCTATGTAGCGTCGGTGATGTGGTCTAACATTTTAATTGAATATCTGGTTATGAACATCACTACGCGTTATTTTATTTTATTTGCCTTACTAGCAAGAAAGATCTAAGTGAGGTATTTAACTGTATGTTTAACGTATTTAAGTGTTCAACTTTAAATGCTATCACCGTAAAATACTTCTAACACTTAGAACTATTTACCAGAAATCCAGAACGAAAATCTCCACGAATCACTTTTTAAAAAACAATCCAAAAGAAATGGTTTATGACTACGCGATAGACTTCTTCTCAAAATTCTGACTGACGACTGATGGTTGGGTAATAGAAACAGTCGTATATATACAGGGTGTTCCACGAAAAAGCGGCCCCATTCACAAAGTGAAAGTAGCCCAATTTTTCAGCATTTTTCAATGTTTACAAATATGTCGGTTATAAAAGGTTCTAAGTAGTACTAGATTGTCCTAAATTATTTTCCGTGATTATCAAAGAGTAGCATACAGAAGTTGATATCAAAATGGCGTACAACAGGGTCGGTCGTTAATGCCGAAAAATGTATAGTGCGACCTTTTAGGACATCCCATTTCTACAACGCTAGGACTACTTGGCCATTCACACAACTTCCGACACAATACGTCAGCATTCCATGACGTCACGGGCCGCTTTTTCGTGGAACACCCTGTATCATTAAATGGCTTTTCATCTCTAATGGAATAAATTCGAGCTCCTGTGTGGAACAAAAATTCAGAAGCTAGAGATTCAAGATAAAAGGCGTACGGTTCGGTCTTCCAGAGGTTCTCGTCTGGAGCGGTGACCGACATCAAAAGACTGTCTGTTCTCCTAGCGGTTTTCCTGTAGAATGCTCGTGTTCCAAGATCAAAGGACATTAGGGATTTCTAGATTTTTACCTGAGCAAACGTCAAAGGCGTCTGTTCTCTCTCTTCTCACGTGCTGTTTGTCTGTCAAGTATTATATGATTGAAAGATGAGTTCGCGTGAGTGGGGCGCAGTAAAAGCAAAGCGTGATTTGTTTCCTGTTATGACTGACAGGTCAACGAAGATTGTACACTGCGTTGGCCCGTGTTTAAAAGAAAGAGGGCGATAACAAAAGGGTGAGCTGCAGAATTAAACCGTTGGTATAAAGCATGTTTTAGCTAGCAAATCAGAGAGCAGCTATAAGGTTACAATAAGCTGTCAGATTACTGTAGGCTCTTTTCCATTACACGTTACAGTTAGCGATGATGATATTAGTTAGTTATGATGTTATTAGTTAGTAATGATGATATTAGTTAGTGATGAGGATATTAGTAATGATGATATTAGTTAGTGATGATGATGTTAGTTAGTGATGATGATGTTAGTTAGTGATGATGATGTTAGTTAGTGATGATGATATTAGTTAGTGATGATGACATTAGTTAGTATTGATGATAATAGTTAGTGATGATGATATTATTTAGTGATGATGATATTAGTTAATGATGATGAAATTATTGAGAAATAATGATGATATTATTGAGAGATAATGATGATATTAATTAGTGAAAAATACATTAGTTAGTAATGATGATATTAGTTAGTAATGATTATGTTAGTTAGTGATGATAATATTAGTTAGTAATGATGATATTAGTTAGTAATAATGATATTAGTTAGTGATGATGATATTAGCTAATGAGGATGATATTATTGAGAGATAATGAGGATATTAGTGAGTAGTGATGAAATTAGTGAGTAATGAAGATATCAGTGAGTACTGATGATATTATTGATAAATAATGATGATATTACTGAGTAATGATGATATTACTGAGTAATGATGATATTACTGAGTAATGATGATATTACTGAGTAATGATATTAGTGTGAAATTATGATATTAGTGAGTAATGATGATATTAATGAGTCTTGATGATATTAGTGAATGGTGATGATATTAGTGAGTAATGATGTTTCCGTGAAATAAAAATAAAGCTGACAATCTAAAACACTGACACTATTAATCATTTCTCTCTTTGCTCCTAATGGATCATGTAGCCACCACTACAGCTGGTCCTCTTGCAGAAAGTCTGCGTCAGTGCCTTCACTGGCACTTGCAGCAATGGTTGTCGTTACATTTTGCTTTGCACGTTGTGATTTCCAACCCCAGGCACCATTTTATATTAGTCGCCCTTTACGACATGACTGAGGGAGGAATCGTCTTAATCTTTCCCTATTTCTGCAGAAACTCCACTCACCCTTACCCCCGGGAAAAACATGGACCAATAACAAATATTACCACAACTAAACAAAAATTGATAAACAAAACCTTCTACCATGTTGACATCGATTTAAGAATTGCGTTTATTTATGTGCGAATCACAGTGCGCACTAAAAAAATACACTACACCAAGTGTGACAGTCAAAGTGCGAATCTCAAAATGTGCGAAACTCAAAGTGCAAAATTGAAATCGCGTCTCTCAAAGTGCGACATTCAAATTGCGACTCTCCAAGTTCGATATTCAAATTGTAAACTCTAAAAGTCGGTGCAGCTACTGCATGAGCAGATGTCCTAGCCCTCACAGGACAATAAGTTTGCTGTAAACTTTCCAGCAGATGTCAGCAGGGATATCTTACTCGTCAGGTGGCAAGACGTTTACCGTAAACTCGTACAGCTCAAACACCAAATTGAGATTATGCGAGAGTTGCGAACGTTCTGTACTTTTATATGGCGTGGAGTGCTGGAGAATAACAGAAAAGGATATTTCCAAATTATCCTCTTCCCAAACGAACTGCCTACGACAAATGTTGTGTGGCCTAATACCATCTCTAACCAGGAACTGCTTACACGGTGCAGGCTAACTTTTCACCACCTGTGAGGATGTCATCAAAACGCTGATCTCAGAATAGCTGACGTATCTGTGAACCGACAAATACACCTTACTTCATTTTAGCCTCACTAAGTCTTGGAAATGTATCAGGAAGAATAAAAATCCTGCTCCATTTCGATCCATGGCCTTTACAAAATTCGTCATTAGTCCAAGTTTGATGTGGAGGGAGCAAGATCTTGTGGGATTCTACAAGTGGTTCGTTAAGTACATTCTTTTTCCCCGGTTCAAGTGATTGTCGTTGGGGGGCCAATCCTTTCTCTTGTAGTGGGAAGTCCTGGCGCGGCTGTCCAACAGACAGAGGAAACAGCAAAACTTTGTGTAACCCTGCTGAAGCCCCATCAAGATGGCAATGACCTTCAGGTCACCACCAATCTGCCACTTATACTTGTCATAATTGATGGTGTGTAACAGTTGTTTCATGTTGTTGTACGTTTCTTTCATGTGGACTGCATACCCAAGTGGAACAGATAGTAAAACGTTACCATTACGGAGCAGCAAAGCTTTTAAGCTCAACTTGGACGAATCAATGAACAGCCTCCAATCGTCGTCTTTGTAGTTGATGTGTAATGCTGCCAACAGACCCACTATATCAATGCAAGCAATGAGGTTATCGGTCATTTTGAATTATGGAAGCAGATCTTTTTGTCAAGCACGAAACACAGACACATGCACATTTTCTTCTAGAAGATTCCATTGCTGCAGTCTGGACCGCAACAGCTCTGCTTTATTTTTTGGCAATTCCAGATCTTTCACTAGATTATTCAATTCACTTTGGGTAATTTTGTGTGGCTGTGCAGACTCTTCAATAGGCACGAAATCAGGATCTCTTGATGTAGATGCTTTCACAGGTGACGGATGTCGCCTTTGTGATAGCAAAGTTACTTGTCGCAAATAAAGCAAAAATAATCTGCACTGTTCACACATTCACTAGGCATTTTGAACGACACGTCTGCTCTCACAGAATCTACAACTCAAATGATGACGAGGAGGAAATTTGGTTGCAATGACTGCTACAGATAGCGTCATCCAATTGGCGCTTAAGGCTATCCGTCTCGTGGGGAATCACGCGCCAGGGCTAAAGAAAAGAGAAGGGCTGGGTCATTCGCGTCGGAAAGGTGAAGCCACCAGCTTACTTACCCGCCTCTTCACCCGCCGCCCCACCGCCCCCCCCCACCCCCCCCCCCCCCCCCCCCCCCCCCCCCCCCCCCCCTTTCCTCTTTCCCCCCCCCCCCCCCCCCCCCACCCCCCCCCCGGCGCCCCCCCCCCCCCCCCCGCCCCCCCCGCCCACCCCCCCCCCCACCCCCCCCCCCCCCCCCCCCCCCCCCCCGGATCTTGCAAACTAGAGTTAATTCGCGATTTTTAAGTTCATATTCGTGATCAGCATGTCCAAATTAGTTAAAAGTAGCTACTTTTGTCTCGGATACATTTTGGCCATTGTCCAGTGTAACTTGACCTAATTGACACTGATACTGGACTACCAAACACGATTCCAACAAATTTCCATTCACACAGTGAAGAAAATAACAATTTTCTAAAGATCATATACCAGTTATTTAACTGTGTCTAAAGTTAAAATTTTAACCGTGTTTTAATTGTATTTCATAAAAAAATATCCTTATATATCTATATCTATATCTATATCTATCTCTCTCTCTCTCTCTCTATATATATATATATATATATATATAAATATATATATATATATATATATATATATATATATATATATATATATATATATATATATATATATATATATATATATATATAGATATATATATATATATATATATATATAATGTAATACACCGTAAAAACAAACGGCAGACTAAATACACTCTACTTTTGGTTAAAATTAGATTAAAAAAATAAAACAATATCAAATTAACACCAATCAGGCAACAGTCCGCTGAAAGATGGCATTCGGGATGGTGTGAATGTTTAACATTGTGTGTTTATTTATTGGGAAGGGGGGGGGGGGGAGCAAATACATTTAATTGGGTACGGCAAAGGTTGGGCCCTGTCTCGTGCTAGGACGCATCATATGAAAGGGTAGACATTTGTAAACGCCGCATTAATTAAACACTATCTATATAAAAAGTTGTTTTCTCTGCACTAGTTAACAAATGTATATTTGATCACATTTTTTTCTTTTCAGTATTACAAAAAGTTGCGGCGGTGGGTGGAGAAAAGGGAGAAGGGTGTTAGATATTTGTGACGTCACTTGAGAGTGGGGTTTGGGATTTGGTATCGAAATGTCACGAGGGATTAGTGGGGGCTTAAAACTTGCCGAAGTTAGGTGACGTCATATGTGGACCACCTCTTACCAATATTGATGATTGCTTAAACCACTCCGTCAGGTTACCTTCATCTTTCTTACCTGCAGTTAGCACCGTAGGCTCCACCCCAAACTCATGGTTCCTCACTTCGCTGTACCACTGGTCGCAAACTTCTTGAGCTGATAAGATGGGAAATAATTAACAGGCTGGCTAAGGGGAAGTAAGCAAGATCAGTTAACGAATATTTGTTAATTATCCAAAATTAAACATGGTGTCCAAGAAGTCTTAGTGCAATTTTAAGCTTAATAATTTCAAAGAAGGCTCAATACCTTCTATCTTCTATTTACGGCGTCTACGCCACATCCTCTGCATCTCGTGGAAAGATAAAGTGACAAATGTCGAGGTGTTGTCACGTGCTGGCCTTCAAAGCAGACTACGTTGGCTTGGCAATTTCCGCCGTATGAAAGATGGTCGCATCCCGAAAGATATTTTCTACTGACAACTAGCAGATGGCAAAAGAACAGTTGGGCAGCCGCAGCTGAGGCTTAAAGATGTGTGCAAGAGAGATATGAGGGCACTGGACATAAATCCAGCAACGTGGGAGAATGAAGCTGCCGATCGCATCAAATGGAGATGCTATTTACGGCGCCATCTCAGATTGGGCGAAAAGAAGCTCAAACAACAAGCCAAAGAGAGGAGAAAACGTCAAAAGGAGCATAGGAAAATAAGCAGCTGAGGACTGTCACCTCAGGCGCGCATTCCTATAGTCAGTTATGACTGAAGGGGCTATTATTATCAGAATTTCGGACATATAAAAATATCATATAAAAGTTTAATTATTGAAATTTCTTTTACACTTATTTAGCTTTGTGAATTTTGAATACAAAATTGTTATTATATTTTTTAAACATCAGAATGAAGATGGTAAACTTTGTATTTTAATTGAGGGTCCAATTTGAAATGTGGTTGTAGCTTTTGCCCCCCGTTGCAAATTTACTGGATTCTGGGTTCTTAACGTGGTTGGATGGCGCTCCAATCCTCTTTCCTCTTCTGTTCCCTTTACGCTGTCCATTGAGCATAGAGCCGCCACTGTAGCTGTCCACTTCGCAGGAAGTCAACATTCCATAATCATGTGCTCTGGCACACGTGACTGACTGCAGCCATTTTTTATACGCGAGGAGGTTGCCAACCTCATGCACAACCTCATATTAGTTACCTCTTACGAACTGACACTCCGGTTTACATAGCTGTAAATGGGAACCTGGATATGATCTGTAGCTAAGGAAGGTGAAGGCTATAAGTAAATCGGTCACTCTACGTCACACAGCTGAGACTTAGTATTGTGAAGTCTCTAACGCTTCACTCCTCTAAGGCAATAACTGCAATGGGACTATCTTTGCCTTTAAAAAAATGTTAATTGCATATTTTAACATTACATAGCAATTTAATATTGTAGATTTACTCGCTAAATTAATAATAACATTACCTGTTAACAACCTTCCACCAATGTCAAACCTAGTCATTAACAAAAGACCAAGAAAGACACTGTAACTGTCTTTTTTCTCTTGTTGATGTGATCACTGGCCCAAGACAGTATACATGTTGTTAGATGTGTAGTGCGAGCGTATGATGAATTGAGTGTGGGTGCGAATGAAGACGCGAATGTGTTTAGGCTCGTATAGATGTAGATCCTGCAACCCATACTCTCACATGCAGTAATCAAGGATGCTTTGACACTGCAGGCATGTTTCAAGACATTTATTGACGGGAACACACATAATATCAACAGGAACAGTCAGTGTAACAAGGTCATGCTGACCT
Source organism: Oreohelix idahoensis (assembly GCA_024509875.1). Taxonomy (NCBI): domain Eukaryota; kingdom Metazoa; phylum Mollusca; class Gastropoda; order Stylommatophora; family Oreohelicidae; genus Oreohelix; species Oreohelix idahoensis. The sequence goes on from JAMPIV010012071.1 coordinate 16,447, forward strand.
GACATCGATAGGTATACATTTGGCATTCAAAAAGGTAAACATCAGAATAGACGTGCATGGTCAATAGCGAAGTTCTTCAATAATGACAGTTCGTAGCGTCGCCCTTGGCGTCTCTGACTAAACGCGTCAGATGCCTTAGTCACTTTGACACACAGGTGCAACTTGGCCCTCCCCGCCAATTGCACATTATCAGGCTGTAGTATAATAGCCGAAAGCACAGGCCTCGTTCTGACGTCGGCCGTGTACTTCTGTTAAATAGGTTATCATCAACCCTGCAGTAATACTTATTGTAGATATGAATTCCGCAAATCTGCGGCTCCCACAATATATCTTCGTCACTGGATTTCTGGACAATATAAGACTAACAGTCTTGGATGGCTACCTCGAGCACAAATATATAAGTTCTGAAATGGCGGATCAGTGAGCTGCTGTTCACCCTAGGTAATCCTTTACATGTTCTGCCACCGAAAAGCGTAATAATGCATAAAGGTCGGTATTACCTGGCAAATGAATCCTCAGAACATCACAAGGAATTCTGTCGTCATCCCGACGCACAGAGATTCACTGGGGAAAACTGCCATAGCAGTTACTTCGAAGATTCTCCCCGAAAAACAATGGACTCTTGGTCCCTTCAGAAAAACAGGACCTCCCGGCTTCCCGGAAGTATATCTCACTCCCGCTTAAAAAACCTTCCCATAGGCCTACGCCCGAACTGACAACCTCTGACCCTAAAGGTCAAACACAATGAATGAATAAACAAGGGAAGACAACCCCTAATCAACCTGACATCGCAGGTAAAGACACAATTATACTTATGATACAAACATAAGCAAATAACTTGACAGATGACTCCGTCGAAAATGACAGCAACATTACTACCACCCCCCTGTAAAAAAAAAAAAATGCAATTTTTTTTTTTAAATATGTTCATGAGCAAGATAGCACCAGTATCACTTCTGTGCTCATGCAAACAATGAACCTAATATCAGGTACAATAGAAGAGGGTACAAATCATCTCCCAACATAGGAGAAAATATTTCCTTTAAGCCAAACAAACTAAGGGATACCATTCAAGAAACCTAAGTTGCTGGCAATACCAATCATATATCAAACATTACTAAATAATATAACCATAGCAATATACAAATGTCAATGCTATTTTAGCAACATATCACTGATGGATGGACAAAATGAAATTTGTTAAATTATCTAAACATCATCCAAATACATTTGTATTACAACATATTATGATATTAAGGACAGACCTAAGTCTGAAAATATATCAGGAAAAACTAGGACACAAGATTTAACTGGAATCATGTGGGCATCTAGACAATATGTCCGCCATCACATTATCCGAACCACGGATAGCTCGCACCGTGAAATGGAAAGGCTGAAGAGCAATAGCATAACGAGTAGATCTCGAGCTCTTCAAATCCTTACTTTGCATAGCCGTAAGAGCTTTTTGGTCGGTTTCCATAAAGAAATGCGCGCCCAGAAGGAACCTTTGTAGCTTAAGAATGGACCAAACCATAGCCAACAATTCACGGTCCAAAACCGAGTAATTCCTTTCTGCCGCATTCAGCTTCCTAGAAATATACATTACAGGATGCAGAGTTCCTGAATATTCCTGCATTAGTGCCGCTCCAATGCCAGTGGAAGAGGCATCACTACGAAGGACAAAAGTCTTATCAATCGTCGGTAGTCTTAAGATAGGATGAGATGAGAACAAATTCTTAACCTGATCCAATGAAGATTGGCATTCTTGGGACCAACGCACCATATTAGGAGAACCTTTTTTCAATAACGTTGAAAGTGGTGCCATAATGGAGGACAGATTCTCAATGAATCTTCCATAGAATTGTATCAATCCCAAGAGACTACGCACTTGCTTTTTTGTCTTCGGAACCGAGATATTTAATATCTTTGAAATGTTTTGGTCCTCTGTCTTCAACAGACCATGACCAACTCGATGACCTAGGAAGGAAATTTCACTAAACCCAACAAAAGCTTTAGAGGGTTTAGCAGTCAATCTATGCTCACGTAGAGTAGATAGCAATTCCTTTAGACCCACATAGTGTTCTTCCCAAGTATCGCTGAAAAGACAGATGTCGTCTAAATATGCAATGACATCTGCACGATCTGATAGAATTCGTCGCATCATGCGCACGAAAGTCGCTGGGGCGTTCATAAGCCCGAAAGGCATAAAATTCCATTGAAACAGACCCCTAGGTGTCGAAAAAGCAGTGAGAGGTTTGGCGTGTTCCGTCAGTGGGACTTGCCAATAACCTTTCGACAAGTCTAGTTTAGTAAAGAATTTAGCTTTAGAAAGTCTAATAAGTAGATCATCTAATAACGGCATAGGTTCAGCATCGAACTTCGTAACTTGATTTAATTTGCGATAATCAACGCAAAGACGTATGTTATTGTCTTTCTTTCGAACAATAACTATCGACGAAGAATAAGCTGAAGTGGATGGTTCAATTATTTGTAGTTGAATCATTTCATCCAATTCTTTCTCGACTTGTGCTTGAAAATGAATAGGTATTGGGTATGGTCTTACTCTGATCGGATTACGATCAGTAAGTATGATGTCATGTTCTATGACATCTGTGTGTCCAGGAATGTCGGTAAGGACATCCTGATATGATTGTAACGTAGAGGATACTTGACGCTGTTCCTCAAAAGACAAGTTGGAAGAGACTGTAACGTCTCTCCACGATTCCGTTGAAGTAAGTGGAATCGCAGGAAGAGGTAAATTCACGTCAGAAAAAATAGTTTCCTCATCCTGTATAACGGACAGGGATGAGATGTGACCATGTTGAACTGGAGAGTCGTCCGTCGCCTGGAAAATAGGCTGTAAATAGTCTGGACGTTCAATAAACTCTGTTAGCATATTTATATGGAAGGTTTTATGCCTTCCATCCACATCGACAATATAGTCGACATCAGAAATTTTCGAGACTATAGTGTATGGACCCTTCCAAGAAATGAGAAGTCTATTCTCTCTTGAGGGCAGTAAGACATATGCTTTGTCTCCCGGACAAAGTTGACGTAGGCGTCTTTTCTTATTAGCAAATCGCCTAGCTTTTTCTTTCGCAAATTCGGAAGATGAAGTTGCTAACCTGCACGATTCGATAATCTTTTCTCTAAGAGCTATAACATATTCATATGACGATTGTGTATCATCGTCAATATTATCGGAAGTTATCAAATCGTGTAACAAGGACATTGGCCCGCGCGGTTGCGCGCCAAAGACAAGTTCGAAAGGAGAAAACCCTGTATGCTCGTTGGGAACCTCTCTATAGGCAAAGAGGACTGCAGGTAAAACCCTGTCCCAATCTTCAGGATGATCCTCCGTTATCTTGCCAAGTAAGTTCTTTAGTGTCCTGTTAAGACGTTCTACCAATCCATTGGACATTGGATGATAAATACTACTGAGAGACCTTTTAATGTCTAGCGTAGCCATTACCTGAGACATAACGTCCGAAATTAACTGAGTGCCGTGATCCGACAGTATTTCTCCGGGGAATCCCAGACGAGAAAATACGAGCCAAAGAGCATCAGCGATATCGACAGTTGATATGCTCTTCAGAGGAATAGCCTCTGGCCAACGCGTGCACATGTCCACGCAAGTGAGGATAAATTGGTGTCCTCTGGCTGACTTAATTTTGAACGGACCAATGATGTCTATAGCCATTTTCTGAAACGGCCGAATCGGAATATCTGCAGCCTGAATAGGAGCAGCATGTCTCGGACCCCTAGACTTGACCTCTTGACAAATTTTGCAAGATCGGCAATAAATTCGGATGTCTTTATTCACGAATGGCCAAAAGAATGACGCAAGGACTCTAGTTTTAGTTCTGGAAAAACCCATGTGTCCAGCACACTGAGAATCGTGTGCATGCCGAAGAATTAAGGCTCTCATACACTTAGGCACAAGAATTTGCGAATGCATAGACTTGTCCGAGTGTTGTACCATTCGTACCAATATACCATTCTTCATAGTAATATACGATTTGTGATTCGTATTTTGATTGGGATCCCCTTTCTTTGCAAGAAGGAAGTATTTCTTCAAAGAAGGATCCTCTTCTTGACGTTTAACAAACGAGTCATGGGAAATCACCAAGTGCTCGTCTTGGCTATCAACTTCATTACTATTATCAGATGAAGTTGGGGGATTAAGAGCTTGAGCTCTTGTCACCACTGCATTGACCGTTTGAATGTTTTTTTCTTCCCAACTAGAAATTTGTTGCGGGGTGCATTCCTTAACCCCATGAATACGACCGATTATAAGATCCGCAATAGGATTAGGAAGAAGACATGCATGGACATCTCCTGTGAAGAAAGGAGTGTCAATCCTAATAATAGCAGTAGGATAGCTTTCCATAGTACCACCAAATGTAACACATTTGATTGTTTTTCCAGTGGCATAGCAAGGATCTATCAGAGACTCCTTAACCCCGACGGTAGTACATCCCGAATCGAAAAGTACTGAGACTAGCCTATCATTTATTAGACCTTTATGTAAGATGAGAGATCCTCTCCCATCATGCGCAACTGTAGCAGGTAGAGCAGGAAGAGGGTGACCACAACTTAGCGTAGATACAGTTGATGAGTCAAACAATGTTAAGCATTGGGGGCATTCAGTTGCTCTCCCAAAATCGAAAGCACAACCAGTGATAGCCCTAGAGTTACCACTATCATTTACTGTATTACAGGCTCCATCAAACTCTTGTTGTGCAGAGTTTGCCTGTTGGTAAGGTCTTTTCTTGTTAAACCTAGGTCTACCTCGATTATCATTTCCCCTGTAATTATTTTGACTATCATTTCCCCTGTAATTATTTCGACTATCATTTCCCCTGTAATTGTGATCATATTGTCTATTGTACTCATCATTCCGGTTTGAATCCCGGTTTCTAAATTCACCATCGTCATAATCTTGACGTCGAGAATGATTACCTCGAAAATTTGAATAGTTATTATTTGGATAGCCTTTGCGAAAGTGTCTCAAATTATTACCACTAAAATTACGAGAACTACCATCTTGTCTCCACTGCATAGACGAAGAACCATCATGTGTTGGATTACTCCGCTTCTGAGTGTAATTTTGATTACTTCCCCTATTCCAATTTTGTTGAGCACCCTGAAATTTTTTTTTGAAATTAGGGCCATATGGTGTTGCCGACGCAGCTGGCAACCCTTCTTTCACTTTAGAATTGCTAACTGTAGCATGGGGATGTGCTGTGGCATACTGACAACAGTATTCCTCCATTTCTTTTAAGTTTTTAGGCTTACGCTCATGAAGGAATGCAAGAAAAGAATCATTAACAGATGACAAAACCTTATCTCGCAATAATAAGTCCATTAGACCTTCATATGTTTTCTCAATCTGAGACAACTCAACCCATCGTGTAAATGTACGACGTATCTTTGTAACAAAATCAGAGAAATCTACTCCATTTTCTGGCAACATTGTCCTAAAACGAAGACGATAGTCTTCTTGTTTTAGTTGATATTTTTTTTAGTAATGCTGCCCTGACAACATCATAATTAGTCCTCTCATGTTCGTCTATTGTCATAAGAGTAGTCACTGTGTCACCTGTAAAAAATGGCATCAGTTGTTCAACATATTTTTCCTTTTTTATGTTATGCGTATCGCACAAAAATTGGAATCTATCTAGATAATCTGCTACGTCATCCTTTAAAGGATTGAAATGAGGCAATTTAATCCTACTAACAAACTCCCTTGTCGTACTCGAAGTTGTTTGCTGAGCACCCGTACTCGCCAATTTCAATTTCTCTAACTCCAAAGTTGCGAGTTTTTCATCAAGTTCCATCTTCTGTTTTCTTTCCTCATGTTCCATTTTTCTAATTTCAGCCTCGGCTTGAGCTTTCCTCTCCTCTGCAGCAGCTTGAGCTTTCCTCTCCTCTGCAGCAGCTTCTTTGTCTAATCTCTTTTGTTCAGCTTCAAATCTCCTTTCCTCCACCTGCATCTGCAATTTCTTTTGTTCAGCAGCCATATCAGCTTCTCTGTCTAGCCTTTTTTGTTCCGCCGCAGCTTCTCTTTCTAATCTTTTCTCTTCAGCCTGAGCTTTTTTCTCTTCTGCAGCTAATGCTTTGTCATACTGAGCAACAGCCCATTGTTCTAACTGTTGACCAGTCTTATCAAGAGCTCTCCCTTGTGTAATAAAGTAGTCCAATGTAGACATCTTGTCTACTGAGATCAGTAACTTGCAGAAGCAAATATATTAAATTATCCCACTTTAATGGGAGACAAGTCTGAAATGCTAGACTTGTATACTCACTTCACTTTATTTTACTGTCTTAGTCTTAGACAAAGACTTTGTATGTTCCTCTTGTTTATAATGTACCCAAAAAATCACTTGAGTACCTGTGGAAAAAAAAAATTCCCTTTATATCCCACTCAATATGGGCACAAGTCTTTTTTCTAAAGAACTTGAATATGTATTTCACCTTGTCTCAATCTTTGTAGATAACAAGTCTTTTATCAAAGAACTTGTATAAATATCTTATATAATATTATTTAACAAACTCTATATGAAGAGTCTACCTTATCAATAATATCAAAACATGACCCAGTATGTGTATGTAGACTGTGCATGACAGTAATGTAGTACAACCAAAAAAAAAAATACAAAGACAAAAATACAAAACAATACAAATGGCAACACTGTTTTAACCAAAAATGTGTAGAGAAATACACAAGAAAGGAGAGACCTACAGAATACAAACAAAACAAATCGACAATCAAAACTGAAAAACAGACAAAATATTACAAAAACAACGTTAAGTACAATTACATCACAGCTAACATCAATAGCGACCAATTGTCACTAGCAAATTTCCAAATTAAGAAAATTTGCACCTACAGAACGCTTACAGTAAGCCTCGATCAAGTGGCATATTTACCGTAAGACCCACCAACCGAAAAACCCGCAGAAAAAAAAAACACAAAAACAGCAGAAGTAACATAATATAGCAATCAATTTCAATGTGTTGCAGAACAAGTTCAGTCACAGCTGAAACTAAAATAAATTTCTTGCTCCTTGCGAACACAGAAACGAAATGTCAAACGCGCACTGAACGTCAAATCCACTGTAACATAAAGTGGTATTCACGAACCAAAGTTACTATGACCTTCTCAAATTAGGGCTTGCACATTGAATGTTTACTATTTCCACGTACTGTTTACAGACACTTGACCTCCAACAATGTAGCTTGAATGCTCTGACCTAGAAAAGTCTGTTGTTGAATGAAACGTGTAACAACCAGCAGTACTGTTTACAATAGGAACCCGCCTTCTATGCAGTTATGGTCCACGTAGCAAATGCCTAGTAGTTAACTTCAGTACATGTCTTGTTATGCTTTATGTAGCATTATAATATAAATGCTCGTACTGTTTATTTGGGTCAACCGTTGATGACCTATATCTGTCCTGTTGTAGCCAAAACTTGCAAGTGTAGAATTAGCGCTGTGTGTTACGGCTGTCCCGTGTGTAGCTTAGACCCACAGATCAGAAGTGTAATGTGTACTTGTCCTTCTTGTAACTTTCTCGACAAAACTGGAGACATCATACATGTAACAGCCAACCAGGAATGTAAATTTCTGGATCCATAAATGTCAACAATAATGTCAAATGCTCGCTCTGTTCTTTTTAAACCCACAGATCTGGTCCATCAGAAATGTAAGTTTCTAGGCCACATTGGCGACAAGAAATGTATCATAAGAGCCCACGTAACTGGTCCACCAGAAATGTAACTGTCTTTTTTTCTCTTGTTGATGTGATCACTGGCCCAAGACAGTATACATGTTGTTAGATGTGTAGTGCGAGCGTATGATGAATTGAGTGTGGGTGCGAATGAAGACGCGAATGTGTTTAGGCTCGTATAGATGTAGATCCTGCAACCCATACTCTCACATGCAGTAATCAAGGATGCTTTGACACTGCAGGCATGTTTCAAGACATTTATTGACGGGAACACACATAATATCAACAGGAACAGTCAGTGTAACAAGGTCATGCTGACCTGACATCGATAGGTATACATTTGGCATTCAAAAAGGTAAACATCAGAATAGACGTGCATGGTCAATAGCAAAGTTCTTCAATAATGACAGTTCGTAGCGTCGCCCTTGGCGTCTCTGACTAAACGCGTCAGATGCCTTAGTCACTTTGACACACAGGTGCAACTTGGCCCTCCCCGCCAATTGCACATTATCAGGCTGTAGTATAATAGCCGAAAGCACAGGCCTCGTTCTGACGTCGGCCGTGTACTTCTGTTAAATAGGTTATCATCAACCCTGCAGTAATACTTATTGTAGATATGAATTCCGCCAATCTGCGGCTCCCACAATATATCTTCGTCACTGGATTTCTGGACAATATAAGACTAACAGTCTTGGATGGCTACCTCGAGCACAAATATATAAGTTCTGAAATGGCGGATCAGTGAGCTGCTGTTCACCCTAGGTAATCCTTTACATGTTCTGCCACCGAAAAGCGTAATAATGCATAAAGGTCGGTATTACCTGGCAAATGAATCCTCAGAACATCACAAGGAATTCTGTCGTCATCCCGACGCACAGAGATTCACTGGGGAAAACTGCCATAGCAGTTACTTCGAAGATTCTCCCGAAAAACAATGGACTCTTGGTCCCTTCAGAAAAACAGGACCTCCCGGCTTCCCGGAAGTATATCTCACTCCCGCTTAAAAAACCTTCCCATAGGCCTACGCCGAACTGTCAACCTCTGACCCTAAAGGTCAAACACAATGAATGAATAAACAAGGGAAGACAACCCCTAATCAACCTGACATCGCAGGTAAAGAGACAATTATACTTATGATACAAACATAAGCAAATAACTTGACAGATGACTCCGTCGAAAATGACAGCAACAGTACTTCTGCATCGATATCATCAGATAATAATCTGACGCTTCTTAAGGCCTTAAGGATACTCCAGACCTGGTTACCTTAATCAGCACTTATGCGAAAGCGGGTGGGCAATGGCACGTTGACCTCTGTTTGTTCGCTGTGAAGTTTGTTTATTTTTTACACCAGGCGTGGACAGGTTATCGCCTACCAGATTACGCAACGACTTCCCGCCAGACTAAATGTGTCTAAGTAATGAGATGTGTTCAGTGAACAAACACATGTGGAATGGGTCTCGTAATCGGACCACAGATGAACAACAGGTAGCATTTTAATATAAGGTATTAATTTTGCAAGTATGACTATCCTTCGGATAAATAATACAACACTTTCTCCCAAATGACTAGTTGTCATAAACCACGATTTATTATAATGATAACAACTTTGGAAGAGATTATCAGTAATAATAATCTAAGGCAGGTCGCGTGTTTTTATGATTGTACTAAACAAGTAATAATAAGTTCAGAATGAGAAGGAAGAGGGAAACCCCTACATAATCAGATTCCTTACCTTGAAAGCTTGTTTGATATCAGAATATTAAACTAAATTTAACTATGATTGTGTCTTCCCGGGAAGCTATGTGTGTGGGAGCAAAAAGTAAGTTCAAAAGCTAACGCATTTTAAGACCTCTTCACTGCATTCCACATTCGTCAAGGAGAAATCTCAGACATACAGGAACGAGCAATATTTAGGATCCCAGTTCAGGACAGGCCGTAGGACTGTAAGTGAATTTTAACATTAGAAAGGACTAACTCCAGAGTTATCACTTAGCATACCAAGTCCTAGGATCATACTTCGAGTGTATGCAGTTAGACATCTAATCCACTTGAAGGACGACAACATCTTAATTAGTTGCTCGACATATTAAGGCCGTTTTCTGTGCATTGTCAGGATATTATTCTTAATCCAATTTTGCGGTAAGTTGTAAGATGTATATTTTATAATTTTATATTTGCATTTGACATGTATAAACTCTCTTGAAGAATTTTCATTTTTCTCTTGCATCTGATTATGGCACGGGACAGGAAGATTTGGCACGTGTTTGTTGAAAGCCTATGCTCCTCTGGGAGCTAAAGGGTATGGATGATGTATAAACTGCTTGTGGATGTACAGTTGCATATGGGGCTGGCAACCTCATCACATAAAATAACTTGCCACATAAACCACCACTACAAGAGCTGGTAACTGCTTCATGCGGGTTTCCTTACGAGAAACCAATAACAGAAGTAGCCCCAGGCCCGACAGAGAGCAGGGAGTGGATGAGGATAACATCTAATTAAGTTATATGTAAAAAATACATTTATCGCCTTCCGCTCTCCTAAAACACTTCATCTGACTCGAGGGGTTCAGATTAAATGCCCATGGACATCGAGCAAAATTCTTAGGAAGATGAGAATAGCAGAAGGAAGCAGATGTTGCCTGATGTTTATATCAGAAGACACGATACTTAAAAGAGGCATTTGTTTCCTCTCAGTTTTTGGTACCCGTTTCCTAAAGTCGACACCAGACACCGACTGCCGACTAGTCCTGAGGATACATGACGAAGCAACCTGAGTAGTTATCGGCCTTGCTGCCAAAACATTCGACTCCCGAAGAGAAAAAACAGTCAAACCACCTCTGGAGACCAACAGTGACGCACCTAGCAATCAGCGACAACCTCGGTCACCACACTTTGAGCTAAGTACTCAGTACAAGCTCATATCACGACTATTTTTTACAACCCATCATATCATCCTATGAGGATAAAGTTAACTGTCTTGTTTTTAAAAATCAACTTTTATTTATTGTAAACATGTTATGCCAATAATCTTTTAATAAACCTGTGTATATGTAAACATAAATCTAGAGAATATCGGTTACTGAGTGAATTTTATGTCGGCACCTGTATGAATCATACATATAGATATAGAGCAATACAAATTAATATTTTGCTGAATCATCTTCAGAGTTGGGGAAGGGGGCGTGGTGGGGGAAATGGCTCATAAAATACGAGTCAAAACTTTTACTCACAGACGGTGTGGAGAATAATAAGTTTGTAGCAACTTAGATGACTCTGTTGTTATACTTGCCTTTCTACAAATTCCTGCGAGGCTCCCTGAAATAGAAGCATCAGTATTCTATTTATATCTCTGCCAAGAGTAATCTTGAGCGAAGGTTGATACCTTTGAAACCCCTCATCCTTTACTCGGAGTTTAGCCATTATTGGACCACCAGTGCAGAACAGGGGAGACAACCCGCGACAGTCTCAGGGATCTTTATATTAGCGATTGAGTCGTTAGGTTGTCTGGGTCTTTCAGGGGTGTTGTATACCATAGGTGTGTTGGTGTCATGAGAATCACCTTAGCCAATGATGCACTTCGGGGGTGGGGGGGGGGGGGGGGATGGTGCAATTTGGCTATGCGTCCTTTCACGATTTACTTTCACAGCAAGGCGATGTCGCTGTTATGGTAGCCATCGGTTCGATTCCCGGCAAGTCTTTCATTTGTATTTTCTTTTCCATTGTCAGGTGTCCACCTTTATGCTCAACGAGTGTCTGATAATTACCTTTATTTATTTGTTTACTTATTTATTATTGATCCTAGAATGAAGACGAAAGACAAACCGACCTAAAACAACTTGATGAAGAAGTGTGGAGGCCAAGACTACAAGCAGGAACCAGAGTTGAGGCGCCGCACTAAGTGTGGCCACAGACCGTTTAAACGGTAAAGGTACTCCCATAGCAGAAAATGCCGTAGGGTAGGAGAGTGTTAGAGATTTCGCTATACTAGGCCCAGCTTTATGAAGTGGTCGAACCATTCCCTTCCTCTCTGCCTTTGCCTTCCCCAACTCAAGACCAAAGTCATGTATCCATTTACAAGTGGATACGCTGGAGCGGAAAGCTTCCATGTTTCGAACTCCGAACCTGGTGAATGTGCCACGGGAGGAAACATTCTAATCGCTAAGCCTATCTGGCGGTCGTGCGGTTTTTGCTACTCTATAGTACGTTTTAGGCGTAATGATCACTGAATACTTTGTCATTCTACGGCTAAGAGATCTAAGTAGAGGAAGATAGCAAAGAAAGGCATTTTCCGACAGGCAATACGATTCTGGGCATTGTTGTGTAAGAGGTAATGGATCATACTTACTAAGGCAGGGTTAGCCCAACTCTAATCTTAGGGTGGAGCACTCACGTTTGTAAACGGCGTTGTTTGAAGTCCACTTCATGGCAATGTTTTCTCCTATCCTGACACCTCTCAATTTGTAACCACTGTGGGCCAGGTCTTGGACTTGAGCTAGCTCGTCTGCCCATCTCTGAGCCATCTCCATGAGTTCTTCGTTCAGTCTAGCCGTCCAGACGGTTCAAGGGATCATAACAATGGAAGGAAAAGCAGACGAGAGGTTAACTTTAAACATGACACTGGGCATTATCGTTGCCACTCCTAAGTGGATTCAACTAGATCTAGGTATTCTAGTCCCGTCTAGGTGTCATTTTCCTTCATTAGTTGAAGAACGTCACATAGATGTCGACCCAAATAGGCCAAAATAGTCCAAAAATTCGCCAAAGTATCCTAAAAATCGTCAAAAATAGCCCAAGCTGGCAATACCTAAGTTTTTTTTTTCTTCAAAATTCAGAGTGACAACGCTGCTAGGCATAACACATGGGACATGTTAAAAAGAGTGCAGTTATACTTAGGCAGCGTTTCTCAAACTTTTTGGTCTCGGGACTCCTTTCCACTCTAAAAAAATTATTGAGAGTTTGATTCTCATATCTGCTTCTGCACTCATTCTGATGTGATATGTTGTTTTGGTTGGAGTATATGAAGACAATCTGGCCTCACACAAATATGTTGTTTTAGTTGGAGTATATGAAGACAATCTGGCCTCGCACAGATTTGTTGTTTTGGTTGGAGTATATGAAGACAATCTGGCCTCTCACAGGTATGTTGTTTTGGCTGAAGTATATGAAAAAAAATCTGGCCTCCCGCAGATGTGTAATTGTAAAAAAGGAGGGGTATTTAATAGCCTTTTCAGATAATTGTGGACATTCTTCTTTGATACCACATCAACCAACGACAAGTGGGGGTTTCTGAAAGGTTAGTTACAATGTGGAATTTGAAACCATATCAATGAAGTGTTCGGATTCTATTACATTTACATCCATTGGTCTATCTTGCACTTTGAATGGATATTTTTACCCATGCATGAGTTTGTAACATTGTGCATTGTTCATTTCGAAAAATATTGGTTTACTGGAATATGCACATATTCCAAATGTTGACACATTTCATTATACAATATAGAAATATCCCACTCGTTAATATCCCCACTGATCTCATTTAAGTTTTGGAAAACTATCAAACTCACGGTGGCTTATACAAGTTTACCAAAATTCTAATTTTCGCTTGAAATCTTGAACTTTATCATTGGCATTAGTTTTTGGACTGGAAGGTGAACTGGAAGGTTGCGTGTAGAGCGGAGAAGATGGCTAGACTTTAGGGCTGAATCTTGTTGTTTAATTCTGAAGGAAGAATTACGAATTATTACCTTGGATATTTGTATGTCATATAATGTTTGTGTTTCATGACATTTCCGTAATACAGTGTTCAGCACTTTGAATATATCTACATCACAAATTTGTGTTGCCATGCATTCACTTAATAGACGATCCTCTTCGATGATTGGTTGGCACTGATACCAGACGACTACAAGCAAAACAGCAAGTATTGTCTGAAGATTCATCCATTTGTAAGGCAAAAGTACAATTCTGCACACGAGATATTAACTCAGTCTTCATATCTGCAGGTGTATTTTTAATTGAAAAGTTGCCGTATTGTTGTAAAGTGGCACTGTCGTTATTCAAAATTAAAAAAAAATACTATTGAAAAATTAGAAAACTAAACGTACTTACTTCTTGTTGTGTTTCCGCGTAGACGCAAGGATAACTTCGGGATTTCAAAATAACGATTTGTTTGACGTTAATGAGGTCACAGGGATTATAGCGGATGTAACCGAAGATAGGTAGTAAGATCACAGTAAAAGTACTGAGAAAAAATTCCGTTAATCTATGAAAACCACACATATTTATACCCTAAGCCTACTTCCTTAGAAACTTCTAGAAAACAAAATGCACAAGTATACATTCCATTGACCGTTAGAGCGATGAGTCTCATCACACGTCATGTGTCCTCTGGAGAACTCCACTGTGCAGTCGCGAGTGAATGAGAGTGAAAAAAGCAAATAACGTCTTAGATTATTATGAAAAAAGTTTTAACACCGAGGACCCCCTGAAAGGGTCTCGGGAACCCCTAGGGGTCCGTGTACTACACTTTGAGAAACGCTGTACTAAGGTATGTCATCACCAGAACGTCTCATTGGCTAAGTGATTGCTGGGCTTTCCTTTAGCTGCGCAGTTACTGGCTTCCAGGATTTAAACCTGGTAGCGCCACGCTCCAGCCTACCCAACGAGCTGTAAATGGGGAACCAACTCTACCCATGAGTTGAGAAAGGCAAAGGCAGCAAGGAAGAGAACTGGTCATGAGGTTGCCAGACTCATGCACAACCTCAGATAAGTCGCTGTGGACATGCCTGAGGGTACAGTAGTCCTATCATTTATTTGTTTCGTCAAAGACCGCCAGGAACAACACGGGGCAGTTTTTTTTTTTTAAAGATAATGAGATATGTTTTCCAGATTGTGTATGTTGTATGTATTATTCCTTGTGATGGTGCTTCCTCACTTTAGCCGATGATACTTTTGAGGTTATTGTGCCTGTCAATAGTTAAACAGTTGTTCTGATCCCACGCGTCATTTCTGGCATGGCCGGGGACGGTTGAGCGGTCGGGCCATCGGGCAGTGCCTGAGGGCCCACAGCAGAAGGGGCATACTCTCCATCTAACTGAATCAACTGTCAAGTAAATAATATTTTATTGCCCAGGCGCACATTCTTCAGATTGTTAGTCCTGCTAAATGTGCAAGCCTGTCGGCAAGACAAAGTCCACAGTCTTTTCCTGGTCCATGCGGCAGCCCTGTAGCGTCTGCTACAGCTCAGCACTCTCTGGTCCTGCCCGACATCGTAGGTCATCGTAGGCTGGGCAGTTTTGGGGAATGTGTTCAGGGGAATGGATTACTGCTCCACAATGACATTTATTAGTTGGAGAAATCCCAAGGGCCCAGAAAGCTGTCAGCCCACTCCTGGGTACAGTGTTATTCTTCGAGTATTAAGCAATATTGTTTGTAGATCTATCCTGCAAGTATCGCTTTTGGTGTGACGTACAGCGCCGAAAATTGAAACTTCGTTCGAAAACTTCATTCAAAAACTGAATTGAAACGACAAAAACAAAAACTGTTCTAAAACGACTTCAGACGTGATTCTATAATTCTTTAACAATAACCTATTTTTACTAATAATATCTTTTTAAGTACTTTTGTGTGTGTTATTTATTTTTTTTAAATGGAAAACCCACTGATATAAGGGAAACAATTCCAGTAATGTCTAACCTTCATTACCAAAATAACTAGTTGCGTCCCCTGAATAAATAACTTATTTTAAGACACACAGATGTTCTAAAATATAGATTAGATAATTTTATATATTATAAAGTGGTTCATGTTTATTGGAAAACAGACGAATAAAAAAAATTAGTGAGACGCTTGATTCGGTTCCTTGTCAACCAACAGCCTTACTCTTAGTAGCCTACAGTTATTTCTTTCTTTCTTTTTTCTCAGTCTACAGTATTTGTTTATCTTTTTGCATTGGATTTGATTGAGAACAGAACTGAAAATCCTAATTCAAATTGTTATGAACGGAATTGCTTGTTGAATATGTCAGTATCGTAGTATAATATACTATTCAAAAAAAGAAACGCAACATTATTGCAGTGGTAATGGACACCAAATTTCAAACTTGTACCAAAATTTTATTTTACGGAATTAATGTTTCAATCTTGGCATGAAGAATCTTTCAGACTTTAATAATGAAATGATGTTCATTAAATTTGGTTTGGACTTTTATTCTTTGCGACTGAGGCCCCCGTTTCAGTAAGGTGTATGGCTTCCTCTGGCCTTTATCAGAGAACGACATCTCCTTGACATGGATCCGATTAGCCGTTGGATCTGTTGTTGTGGGATGACTGACCACTCTTCCCGTAGTGCAAGAGACAACTGTCGGAGATTGTCTGGAGCCACGTCTCGCTGGCGGAGTCGTCTGTCGAGTTCATCCCATAAGTGTTCTATGGGGTTCATGTCTGGCCACGGAATGGTCTGGACGATGTTGTCAGCGATGAACTGGGTGGTGAGTTGTGCCACATGAGGTCGAGCGTTATCTTGCTGAAAAATGGACCCTCGTGCAGCCAGAAGTGGAAGGACGTGAGGACGAAGAATTTCAGCGACGTATCGTTGGGCATTCATGCGTCCTTCAATTTGCACCAGGTCACTTCTTCCCATAAAGTTGATCGCCCCCCCCCCCCCAATCAGTACACCTCCACCACCATGTGGAGGAGCCCCATCAACGCTGTTCTGGGCGTAGCGCTCATAGACTCTGCGGTAAACTCTTCTCCGTCTATCGTGTCGCTGGAGCACAAAAAATGATTCATCACTAAACCAAACCCGTCTCCAGTCATTCCCAACGGTCCATTGACGATGCTGGTTCGCCCACGGCAGTCGGTTCTGGCGATGCCGGTCCGTAAGAACAGGACCTCTGTAGGGTCTTCTAACCCAAAGACCAGAGTCGTGCAGCCGGTTCCTGACCGTTTTATCTGAAATTCGACTAGCTGCTGACATTTACTGGACTGTGGAGGACGCAGATGCAAGTCGATTCCTGAGGTGACGCAGCCGTATGAAGCGGTCTTCGGCAGGAGTTGGGACTCTGGGTCTTCCACTGCGCGGCCGGTTTGCCACTGAGCCAGTTTCTTGAAATCGCCTCCAAAGTCGACTAATGGTGCTTCTAACCACATTAAATTGTCTGGCCACTACACTTTGTGACTGTCCAGTCTGTAAACGTCCAATGATGATGAGTCGTTGTTCTGTAGTGAGATGAGTCATACTTGCGCATTAAATTTTCAACTGAATTTATTCGAGGAGCGTCAATCTTTTACAGGCATTCAATAATATGGTCAGAGAGTTTTGTGTTCAGTAAGTTTCACGGGATTCTCATGAACCTGTCACGAGTTATTGTCAAAAATGTTGTTTTGAGCTTGACCTCTTTCATGACCTCACGAATCATGAGTGAGTACAATTCAGGTAACTACGAGAAGGTAATGACCAGATGGACACAGTCGATAGGTTGACTGATGTCCAATCAGCGAATATCTTTTATAAAAGTAACACCAAAAAAGTTGCGTTTCTTTTTTTGAACAGTATAATTTTCGAAATATTCCTCCTTTATCCACTGGAGAAGCTTCTCATCAGGACCGGCCTTAATAATTATGGAGCCCAATTTGAGCCATTCTGGCGGGCTTTCTTGGACTTACGATTATAACGTTGATATAATACGTTTTGTATCAAAATATAGCCAATAAGTGAGTCCAATTGGTAGAATGATTAGAGCGCTGTACTGACCCAGGCAAAGATACCGGGTTCGTAACGCAGTGGACGTCACGATCCAGTCTACCCAGCTGTAAATTGGTACTGAACTCTGCTGTTGAGTCATTGAGGAAGGAAATTGGTCACCCCACCTCTTGATGCTGACCCTTGTACGCGTGACATTTCTAAACGTCACTACTCTATGATAGTATCTGCCTTGGGACTTCCTTTTTATAGCTAATAAAATGTAGGAATTGTTTTATTATTAATACATGTAATAGCGTGTATTCATTACATCTAACCAGCTGTAAGTACCCGGCTCTGCCCGGTATTTTCAAGGTACGGGTTTATTAAATTTCAGAAAAATGTAAATTTGAAACTATGATATGTTGATTAATTTATATTCTTCGTTCCTGTTTTAAATATAGATGGGAACCCCAGTACGAGACCCCTTATAACGGGGCCCGACTGAGTCTTACTTACTTAGTCGTTCTTCTTCTGCCGTGAAGTGTAAAGGTTTGGAAGAGAGAGCATCATACTATTTTATCGGTTGTCTTCCTCCTGGCCTGCTTCCATTCTAGTCCTTGGTCCTTCAGAGATTGTTTAATGTTGTCCTCCGAGCGGATTCTGGGTCATCCTGGAGGTCTGGATCCCTGGCTCTTATCCTCCTATACCTGCCGTGGCAGCCGATCTTCTCCCATCCATAGGCTTAAGACTGGCCCTGGATATGGGGCAACGTGTACCCCAGGCTGGGAATCCCTGCTCTGTAAGGAACCAAAAAGAGAAGGAAGAAAAAAAGATAATGTAATAAACCACACCGCCTCACTGCTTATCCTTAGCACATGATACACCAAAACAAAGATCTACCTCAGCGAGTAGGCCTTGTGTTTTCTCCTGTACTCCCCGTGAATTCGAGCAACCTCCTCAGCAGGAGTGCTCAGAAAGATAGAGCGATAGGCTGTAGACACATGTGCTCAGCAATAGTAACAAAGTGAGAGAGGGCGAGAGAGGCAGACGGACAGAGAAGATCGAGAGAAATGTCTTTCCAAAATGAAATGTGGAATGCACATTATTATAAACAGTGTATATTACTTTGTTTCTTTTTTTTTTTATTTTTGTTTGGGGGGTTTCTATCTCAGTTCTACATTGTTTTCTTTTTTGTTTAAAAATAAAATAAATTATGCCATTACCATGTATGTATGTATGTATGTATGTATGTATGTATGTATGTATGTATGTATGTATGTATGTATGTGTGTGTGTGTGTGTGTGTGTGTGTGTGTGTGTGTGTGTGTGTGTGTGTGTATGTATGTATGTATGTATGTGTGTGTGTGTGTGTGTGTGTGTGTGTGTGTGTGTGTGTATGTATGTATGTGTGTGTGTGTGTGTGTGTGTGTGTGTGTGTGTGTGTGTATGTATGTATGTATGTATGTATGTATGTATGTATGTATGTATGTATGTATGTATGTATGTGTGTATGTATGTATGTGTGTATGTATGTATGTGTGTATGTATGTGTGTGTGTATGTATGTATGTATGTATGTATGTATGTATGTATGTATGTGTGTGTGTATGTATGTATGTATGTATGTATGTATGTATGTATGTATGTATGTATGTATGTATGTATGTATGTATGTATGTATGTATGTATGTATGTATGTATGTATGTATGTATGTATGTATGTATGTATGTGTGTGTGTATGTATGTGTGTGACATTTTGAATGAAAGTTTTTAATATTTCTAGTACATTGTAGAACATAGTTCCATCACTGTTACAAAGTAGCATGGCTTTAAATATGTATAGCTAGACAGACAAATAGACAGACAAGCAGGTACGTTTTTATGATAGGCAGGCCGGCAGATAGTTAATCAAACAGATAATCATAAAGGCAGATAAATAGGTAGACAGGCAGGCATACAGATAGATAGATAGATAGATAGATAGATAGATAGATAGATAGATAGATAGAAAGATAGATAGATAGATAGACAGACAGACAGACAGACAGACAGACAGACAGACAGACAGACAGACAGACAGACAGACAGATAGATAGATAGGTAGATAGATAGATAGATCTTGCTGTGGTGTTTTCTATAACAATTCGTTTTACAAGATGAGTTTGCCGGTCAGATGCACAACCAAATAATAGTCGTCTTTTGTGGTGAAGTGAGATGTTATAAATATTTATAGGGGACTTAGTGTACTGACTGAGATCAGCTGTGAAGGTATATATATATCTAATAAGAGTAGTCTATTATATATAACCTTGCTTGCTGCCACATATGTATACCTCAGTCAGAATTATTCTGGAATAGTGTGATGACTACGTTGTATGTCTAGGGTATGTGTATGATGAAGTGTAAGTCATAACAACAACAGACAGATAAACAATTTAATTTATTCCACCACACTTGACAACACTGTGACACTCACATACATATAACACTCTAAAGGATATCTTAAAGGAGTCACTGATAACTTTTCAAATAACAATATGTATTCATTGCTGTTATGAATGAATATGTGTCCTGATTCAAATACAAAGGGAACCAGGAATCACAATCAATTTTACTTACAAGTTATATGTACAGAATTTATCAATATGAATATGGTAATGACATATATTATTAAAAGTATCCTATGTGTGTCAGTTGTGTAGTAGTAATATGAGGTAATGCTGGTTTTGTTTTGTTCAAGCTCTGTTGGTATTTGTCATCATGACTTCAATAGTT
Source organism: Oreohelix idahoensis (assembly GCA_024509875.1). Classification (NCBI taxonomy): domain Eukaryota; kingdom Metazoa; phylum Mollusca; class Gastropoda; order Stylommatophora; family Oreohelicidae; genus Oreohelix; species Oreohelix idahoensis. Next base: position 36,643 of record JAMPIV010012071.1, read on the forward strand.
TGTCTTTATGGGGACTAGTATTGGAGATGTTCTCAGTTCCTGATATTAAAACAATTTAATTCCCCTCTTAATGTTATTTTTACAAGGTCATTTTAAGCTGGGGGTACATAATTTTGAGCTCAGCTGGCCACATCAGCTTATCTTGTGTGAGGGCGGCAGGAAAAGACTCCTCTGCTCGATTTCTCCCCTGGGCTCTGGAGACACCTCACTGATAGCTAAATGGACCAAGGAGTATGCTGTCCGACTCTGGATTCAGCAAAGCTCTGACCAGGTGCTGCTCAATACCATCAAGACCACGGTCCCACAATTCATGGAAACAAACACAGATACGTTGATTAGCAATGAATTCTGGCACAACTACTGGCACAAATTCCCATCTGCTTATGATCCAGGCTTTTATTTAGCAAAAATATGAGCTGGCTTCAACGCACTGTTGCTTTATCAAGCTTATTTGACTAGTGGTCTCGAACTAACGCTCCTAAGTGAGTATATCAGCGAGTCTAGCCAATGGAGCCACGTTTCGACAAGTGTTTGAAAAAATTTTAACTTCCTACGTCTCCCCTAACAACCAAAGATAGTATTTATAGCCCGACTAATCGTGTTTAGCCTTACATATCATTCCAGCCAATCAGTTCAAATGTAACTTGTGGCCCATTTCCCGTACAATGGTGGTGTAAAAAAAATCTACCACTGAGCGATTCTGATTTTGGGTGTTGTCTGACAGCACCATCATTTTATTTTGGCTATAACTTGTTAATTCCTAGACTATTTGCATAACGTTGTACATATTCTTTGTCAGCAAACCCTAAGGAACCAAATATATATATATTTAATAGAGCTAAGTGGCTGCGTTCAAAATATGCAATTTCTTCTACCTCCTGTTTCGAAGATGTGCTGTCTGGGTACTGTAATGTTTTCAAACGTAAACCCATATAATGTTATCTTTTCTAATAAGCGTTTCCCAGGTTTTTTAAAACCTAACTCTGGGAAGGGTAGTGAATTTATCACTGTCCGTCTGAAAAAGTTAGTGCATGTGGCCTTACACGCGTGATAGTAGTAATTGTGTATCGCGCGACGCGTGTTTTGTGTTGCACGTGTTCGGCTTTATGCCTCTCCCTTCTCTCTATCCTTTAGTCCATCTGTCTTTAGTTACGCCGTGTATAAAATGGAATGAATGAAATATTTAAATTAGGTCATTGATCAGCTTGGTATCTCAATGTTTTTCCAAGAAATACAGCACACGTTTCATTGAAGAAAGCGGGTAATAATATAGTAGGCTTTTACTATCAACGTGAAAGCGTTACAATTTGCAGACGAAGCATAAAACAAAGGGGATTTCGAGTACTGTCATTATGACAGCACTGTTCTTTACCATTCTTCTTCCTTTCTTCATTATATGTATTTATTAGGCTTTATATTTACTTGATAATTTATATATGTGGATTAGAATATTCCACGACATCTTTTATGAATTGCCTGTGGTCAGGGCCGTAGATGCAAGGGGGGGGGGGGAGGTTTCAAATTATACTGTACCTTATACCAAAATAGTGCATTACAATTTTTTTATTATTAACACCCCACCTTAATAAAGTCCTATCTACGCCCCTGCCTGAGGTAGCAGTAGTCCTATTCTTTCTTTGTCTCCCCCAGAGACCCCCCCCGGGGGAACTGCACGCGCCAGAACTCTGAAATAATTGATTTAAAAAAAAGGATTAAGCTGGTACCATAGCACACACTTCCGTAAAGGAGTGAAGTGATAGAAACTTTAACATTCTAGGTCCAGTTATTTTTTTTCTTTTTTTTGGACAATATAATACAAATAATCAGACGTTTTTAAAAGTGTCCTTATTATGGCTTACCCAAGTTGGTGGAGTGCCTTTCTGAAGAAAGTCAATGAGTGCAAAGAAAGACATGATGACACGGAGAGTGATTCACGGAACGTTCTTGGAAGTTCAAAGTCCTGGAATTTTCTTGACCTTCAGACCAACTCTTGTGCTGCTGCTGTGAGACACAATTAGTCTTTCATTTCGTTTGTAGCAGCACTGCGGTGAAGGATGATGATGCTTTTGAGTGCTGTGGTGGTTGTAATGGATGTGGTAGTAATGAGGATTGTGGCGGTAGTAGTGGTTATCACGGATCTGATTTTAAGGAATGTGTTTAAAAAGATGAATATGGTATGTTTGAACTGCTGTATGCATGTATATATATATATATATATATATATATATATATATATATATATATATATATATATATATATATATATATGTATATATATATATATGTATGTATGTATGTATGTGTATGTATGTATGTATGTATGTATGTATGTATGTATGTATGTATGTATGTATGTATGTATGTATGTATGTATGTATGTATGTATGTATGTATGTATGTATGTATGTATGTATGTATGTATGTATGTATGTATGTATGTATGTATGTATGTATGTATGTATGTATGTATGTATGTATGTATGTATGTATGTATGTATGTATTGTATGTATGTATGTATGTATGTATGTATGTATGTATGTATGTATGTATGTATGTATGTATGTATGTATGTATGTATGTATGTATGTATGTATGTATGTGTATGTATGTATGTATGTATGTATGTATGTATGTATGTATGTATGTATGTGTATGTATGTATGTATGTATGTATGTATGTATGTATGTATGTATGTATGTATGTATGTATGTATGTATGTATGTATGTATGTATGTATGTATGTATGTATGTATGTATGTATGTATGTATGTATGTATGTATGTATGTATGTATGTATGTATGTATGTATCAGTGGCGTATCCTGGTAATGCGAGCTAGGCGTGCTGCTACTTAAAATGAATATGTACGGCTACTATTTAACTTCTTCCCCTCTTAATTTAAAAACCAACTATATTCAATTACGCAACGATAGTTATTAGGGGTACCGTATATGTCAATTATCTCCGAAATACTAATTAACTTACAACTTGAAACTCACTGTCACTGTAATAATCTGAATTCCCGGTAACTAACAAAAATTAATCACAAAAAACACTGGACGGACACAGCCGATTTTTACAACTCGAGAGCTGCAAGACCTCCGCACGCATGTTTGCATTGTATTGACGTATCTGGCCATGACCCGATTCACACAAACCAGTCTTTAGACGTAAATCCGAAAGGTCCAGCACGCATTGTGACGGAATTACCCGAGAAACTTCGGACGATTTCTACTACCAATAAAAACTGCACTATAAAACGCGTCTGGGAAACTGAAACTAGATATACTCGTAGATTCTATGCGGGAAAATCCGTTATATTGATGCGTGCGGTCCGAAAGCAGAACATTAGAAGAGAAATATTTTATAGAATAATAAATTAAATTTTTATTTTCCTTCGCGCATAGGTGTGCGCAGCAGGCATAGCACACATAGAGAATACGCCACTGGTATGTATGTATGTATCTTTACCTTTAGTACCGTCGAGTATATAATATATGTATTGTGTTAGGATTAGGGTTAGGGTCATCAAGATGGTTACCCTAACCCCAACCTCAACCCTAATACCAACCCTAACTCTAAATGGTACGAAAATACACATATTATACATACTGGATGGCACTAAAGGTAAATATATATATATATATATATATAACGTCAGCTGCCTGTGAATCTGAAGCCTTTAAGAAATTATGCCAATGATGTCAGTTAGTTTCCTCCGCTGGAATGAAGAATAGGGGACCGTCTGGTCGAAAGTGCCCAATAAAAAGGATTACGAGATACTGTACAAGGGTAAGGGTTAGGTTTAGGAATTGTCAAGAGATTGTGTCCCCTGCTTTGCATTAGTGGTCAATTAATGGCCAAACTATATAATGATGAGGGTATTCAAAAGTATCAATCAATAAGAGAAAATAGCTCATTTTTTTTCTGAGAGCACGACTGAAATGATTCAGTAAAATATTACTTTAATTGCTCTGGATGGTTATGTATTTAACATAACCGAGTCATACGGGTGCAGTTCACTCAATCAATAATGAATTAAATCAACTATCAATTTGAATTTACAGATAATAAATTAATAATTAGTTATAGTTAAGAAAGGAACAAACAGAAAAAAAAAAAAGCACCGATGTTTATATTACTGGCAGTGACTTAAGTGGAAATCGTAAAAAAAAAAATATTTTGCTGGGCCTGACTCTAATACTTAACTAGCCAGATGTTGACGATGATTTGTTGTTGGTGTTGGGTTCCGTCACTATTGGTTCACAAGGTTGTTGTTGATTGTTCCGTCAATCGTCAAATTCTGTGGCAGTAGCACGTCCCTAGCGGAAATGCTGGGGTTAACCACTCAAATTGTCAAGGCAAGCATCTTCATGACCCGTCTGATGCAGGCGTCTACCGTAGACTGCTGGCAACTTGAGAAGACTTATACCACAAACTAAGAGAAAACAAATATCTCTTCTAAGCATAGGGTTCCCAGACATGAAAATCAGGCGCCCCCTGCTTCCATTCTATCACTTCATCTTCCTCAGAAACTTTACCCTCCTTTGGCATTAATGTTGTACCCAGTGAGTCGGATGAAAGTGCGTTTGGACAGCAGAAAACGATAACTGCATTTTTAAACATGTTTAAATGTACAAATAAACTTATTAAAATGTTAATATTATTAATGTTTTCACTATGATGTCATCATTATCCATTTTTTTTGCTTCACATGGATCCAAGGGTTACCTCTGCTTGTGGGTACCTTGTAGGGAAACCCGCACGAAGCAGTCACCAGCTCTTGCAGTGGTGGTTCATGAATCCAATCATTTTATATGCTGAGGTTGCCAGCCTCGTATGAACCTGTACATTCACAAGCAATTTACACATGTTAAATGCAAAAAATATGAAATGATAAAATGGACATTTTACAACTTACCTCGATTATCGGGAATAAATTTACAGACCTCTTGCACACGAAAAGCTTGTGAATAGTGACGGGCCACTGGTTTTAAAAGACCGTCTTACATGTGATCGGGTATTACTTTAATTAAATCCTAATGTTATTCTGAATATTGGTTCATAGGACTCATGGTTTCCAATACTATAATCGAGTTTTCCTTCTAATATCAGAAGATCCTCTACTTGGTCCAGTCCTTATGTTGAAATCCTGTTTCTGTTCGTTATCCTGGCTGTCTGAAATGTCTTTTTGCCTAGATGGAAATGCAGTGAAGCAGTCTAAAAATGCTACAGATTATACGGAACATTTCGCTCATACTTCAATGTGGTTTTGTTGGACAAAACTCCAATCAGAAGTAGTTTATTTTAGCACTTCCATGTCAATAAAACCATGAATTAGTGTCTGATATCGGTAGGGGTTTCCCCCACTACCTCATCTGTAGAACCTTCTACATGACATCATAAGATATTTTATTTACATGTCATTTACAAATGCATCATCCTGTCTTTCATGACCATATAAGGTCTTGCTTCTTTCGTTTTGCTTGTCAAATGTTTACAAACTATCTACCTCATAGAACTATGACTATAATCTCCTCCAAGATGTTATTTCTCTGTAATTGTTTATCACAACAAAGTCCATCTGCCGGAAGTATTACATCACAGTTCGTGCCTTAATCTTCAGCAAGATGGTCATTTCCTACATCCCAGTGAGATATGCAGTGTAATTTATCATGTCTTGTTTGCGAACTCGCATCTTGTCATACTGCAACTTAGTAGCATGTACCGTCCGCAGACAGAAAGTCTGGGTTAACGAGAATATCGGCCAGTGTAGACATTTACTCCGTCTGGAGCTAGCGATAAGCGAAAAATCAATGTTGTAAATTCACTCCTTCGCTGAGCGTCACCGATAACAAAGCAGAAAATAATCAGGAGAGAGGGGTGGCTGATAGGTGTGACAAGATGTGATTAGAAAACCTTGAACGATGAAAGTGTAACAACGATAAGAAGCGAGTGAAAAGACATAAAAAGAAAGGGCACAGGATAGAAAATGCAGGCCGTCACAGAAAAAATGTAATGATCGAAGTTTTCACTTGTCACAAGAATCTTAAACCTAAGCCCAAACCCTAACCTTAATCCTAACTTTAACGACGTCGGGGACTTATTTGTGTGACTTCAAAGAACACGACTTATTGTGTCTCAATTCAGCCAGGTTCCTCTTTATGCATCCTCTCTTGTTCCAGCACCTTTTCCACTTTTCTTGTTCATGTGATATTTACCGGTGTCTTGTCCTCAGTTCTTTACTAGTAATCAGGCCATACGATTTCAATCCCTCTATTCTGTACAATAACTGATGACAATGACTGTTGATGTGGAACTGATGACAAGAACCTTACATGTGCCAGTGGATCAAGAGATGAGAAGAAGACGTTGGCGATGAACAGGACACACACAATGAGGAAACCCGTTGATAGCAGTAAAAAGCAGTCTTTGTTCTGGAATCTCAAGGAAAAGAGAGCTGGAGACAGAAGTGAAAAATGATAAGGAAAACATGGAAAGAAATTGAGCTGATGTCACGTGATAGGAGGGACTTGGCATGTGTTTGTTGAAGGCTATGGTTCTTGGGGAGTTAATGGGTATTGACTGATTGATTCTGCACAATGGAAAAAAAGGAACTGAAGACAGACATCCAAGGGATTAAACACATGCGTGAAAAGACTTCGCTGAATTTAACAGAATATGAAGTTTTGGGGTGAGTTTGTTGTACTCCTATGTTCCGAAAAGAGCGGAAGAGTAATTATTTTGGTCCAATAGCTGATACTGCCGCAGTGAAGTGAAGTGTTGGAGATTACTCTAAACTAGGTCCAGCATTGAGAGGTGGGGTGACCAGTTTCCTCCCTCGTTGCCTTTTTCTTCTTTAACTCAACAGCACAGTCAGGTACCCATTTACAGATGGGTAGACTGGAGCGCATTGACGCCGTGAATCTAACCCGGCACTTTTGCCACGAGAGACAAGTGCTTTAACATCTCTGTCCATCGGACGCTCCGAAAAAATAGCAATGAATGAATGAATGAATGAACTCCGCCTATGCCGGTCCCAAACCCGGATGAAAAAGGAGGAGGGCGGCCTGCATATGGAGGCCGTAAGGAGGCAGCCCCTCCACCATGCAAAGACACAACATGCCAATCACCTGTTTGTCTTAAAACCTGATTATGCGAAACGTAAGAGAGAAAACCGGACTGATTCTAAAGGTGACAAACTGGAACAGACTACGGACTACAACTTATGGAACATGGAACACAAGAAGTGTAAATGGGAAGGAAGAGGAGCTGGTGTAAGAGATGAGGAAAGCAAAACTAGAAATCCTGGCTATAACGGAAACAAAGAAAAAAGGACAAGGAGTCATGGATCTCGATGGCAACACGCTGCTCTACGGTGATGTACCCACATCTGAAAGAGCTAAAGGGGGCGTGGGTTGCATTGTGGCCAAATATCAAAAATATAGTATCAAGGGATGGAACTTTGTCTCGGAGCGCATTATGGTCGTAAAACTAAAAGAAGGAGAAACCATAGTCAACCTGGTCATAGTGTATGGGCCAAATGAGGATGAGAGAGCAGAGGTCAAGGAGGAATTCTTCGAGCTGCTTCAAAGGACAGTGGATGACTGCCTAGATGAAGTTATCATACTCGGAGATTTTAATGCCAGAGTTGGAAATGACCATGCTAGATGGGGTGGAGTTATCGGAAGATAAGGAGAAGATACTCTGAATGACAATGGAAAGCGACTCCTTAGATTCTGCAGTGAGCAGAATCTGATCATTACAAACACAAAGTTCCCCCATAAGCGCATACATGCATACACTAGATGTGAACCAACAAGGAATGAGAAGTCAGTGATCGACTATGCCATTGTTCGGAGAAGCTCATTCAAATATGTCCGAGATGCTAGAGTCTGGAGAGGGCCAGAGATTAGAAGTGATCACTACCTGTTAACAATCAAAAGAACAACTGAAAGAGTTGCTTAACCTAGGAACTGCCCAACATCAGGAAAAAAACCAAGTAAACGAGCGGGAGAAATGAGCATTAGGACCTACAAGCTGAAAGAGCCAGAAATTAAGACCAGATATCAGGGGCTTATTGCTGCAGCGGTGAGCAACACAGAAGAACGACCTAATGACTTGGAAACCCTCTGGATTAAATTCAAGGATATTATAAAGACAGCTGCTGCAGAAGCATGCGGTGAAGTCCGACTTGGGAACAAGAGAAAGAGGACACTGTGGTGGACAGAGGAAGTCAAAGAGAAAATAAGAAAGAAGAAAATGGCATGGAAACAATACTTAGGAGCTAAAAACACAACAGGACAAATGGAAAATATAGAGAATATGTGACACTCAGAACAAAAGCAAAGAACAAAGTGCCAGCAGCAAAACAGAAGTCCTGGGAAGAATTTGGAGAAAAGCTAGAAAAAGATGCACAAGAAAACCAGAAATTGTTCTATAAGACCCTAAAGAACACGAGGAAGGAAAAACAATGCCCTCTCAAATTTATAAAGGACAAGCAAGGCAAATCGCTTACTGCCCCGAAGGAAGTAATGGAAAGATGGAAAGAATATTTCTCAGAACTCCTGGATGGTGAGCATGGTGAAGCATTAGAAATGATAACCACTAGCACAGAAGAGAAAACCAATGATGGTGAAGATGACATAAAGATGGAAGAACTGATGGCAGCACTGGAGAAAATCAAGATGGGCAAAGCAGCAGGGCATGATAGTATAACACCAGAAATGGTTAAGTACATGGGAGCATCAGGTGACCTACAACTCTTAAGGGTTTTACAGGCAGCGTGGTACAACAAGACCATACCAAAGGATTGGGAGATTGCCATCATAACACCAATTTTCAAAAAGGGTGACAATCGACAGTGTGGAAACCATAGAGGCATATCCCTTCTCAGTGTCCCTGGTAAAATCTACTCTAGAATCCTAGAGCAGAGACTCCGACGCCTAGCTGAGCCACAATTGGATGAGGTCCAGTGCGGATTGCAAGCAAACCGAAGTACTCAAGACCTAATCTTCACACTCAGACAGCTGAGTGAAAAGGCCCTTGAGTATAAGAGTGAGATCCATCTTTGTTTCATAGATCTGGAAAAGGCGTGTAACAGGGTCCCCTGGGGCAAACTTTAAGACTGTTTGGCAAGGAAGAATATTCCAGTACTTCTGATTTATGCTATACAGAGCTTCTACAAGTCTTGCAGAAATTATGTAAGGACAGCAAACCATAAGTCAGAAGAGTTCAGGACCACCACTGGTGTAAGACAAGATGATATCCTATCACCTTACCTTTTCATACTCCTCATGGGTGATGTCATCAAGACATGTAAGGAGAGAACAAGAAAGTATTCAGTGGGGTACTGGAAGGTGAGACAGGTCTATATTTCGGAGCTGGCATTTGCTGATGATGTTGCCCTGATTGCTAAATCAGAGGCACATCTCCAATCCAACCTGCAAGTCAGGAAGGAAGAGCTAGAGAAGAGAGGGATGGTCATAAGCAGCTCTAAAACAAAATCCATGGTGATATCACGAGAAGAAAGAAGACATCAGATTAAGCTGGGAGAACAGGTCCTGGAGCAGGTCGACCACTTTAAGTACCTCGGAGCTATTATAGACCGAAAGGGAGGCATCAAAGAAGAGTTGACCACTCGAAAAGCAGCAGCTGGGAGACTTTTTCAGGCCATAAATCGAAGATTCCTCAGCAAGAGAGAGGTTGGTAAGAAAACGAAGATGGCTGTATACCGCTCCACCTATGTCCCAGTCTTGACATATGGATGGGAGTCATGGGCAATGAATACAACCCACAAAAGCCAGATCCAAACCTCAGAAATGAGGTATCTGAGGAAAGTGGTTAAAGTAACAAGAAGAGACATGGTACGCAACCAGACGATACGTCAAGGCAATAAATCCTACCCCCGGCAGACGCAAGTAGAACAGTCCCAATTAAGATGGTTTGGCCATGTCTGCAGAATGGGAGAAGATCGGCTACCACGACGAGCATGGGAAACATAGAGCCAAGGATCCAGACCTCCAGGATGACCCAGAGTCCGCTGGGAGGACAACATTAGACAATCTTTGAAGGACCGAGGACTAGAATGGAACCAGGCCAGGAGGAAGACAGCCGATAGGATAGTCTGGCGCTCTCTCTTCCAAACCTCTACACCTCACGGTAGAAGGGGAACGACTAAGTAAGTAAGTAAGAATGAATGAATGTATTATTTATAGCCGCGTGTGTTATTTTAGTCATTCCCATATTACCAAATGTCTTAGACAAACATGCTTTAAAAGGCGCGCATTGCACTGTGAAAACTAAATTCAATGCCGATAAAGAAGAGCACTCTGAACCATTGCAACAGCCAGGAGGGGGTGCAATCAAACACTAATATGACAGTTCTGAACTGTTTAAAAAGCACTTGCAAGCTTAACATATTTGTCAGTGTGTTTTATGAGCGCAGCCAATAGAATTATCCGCCGCAGGTGCCAAATACTTAAAGTACGCCCCTGCACAGGAATTTCCGTTTTGTTTTGTGGCGTATTGATCATATTTCATGATAATTTTGACTTACACACATTCAGTGAATGTATCAGAAAGTGCACAACATAATTAGTTCCCCGTCATCTTTTGGCGGGTTGCGTCTCGTTTCTTACTGTTTCTGTTACTGTTATGTTTCTAGCTTTGTTAAACAACTAGCCTTAACCTAACCCCAACTCTGTTTCTAGCTTTGTTAAACTTACTTACTTAGTAGTTCCCCTTCTACCGCGAGGTGTAGAGGTTTGGAAGAGAGAGCGCCAAACTATCCTATCGGCTGTCTTCCTCCTGTCTGGTTCCATTCTAGTCCTCGGTCCTTCAAAGTCTAATGTTGTCCTCCCAGCGGACTCTGGGTCGTCCTGGAGGTCTGGATCCCTGGCTCTTTGTTTTCCATGCTTGTCGTGGTAGCCGATCTTCTCCCATTCTGCAGACATGTCCAAACCATTTGTGTTGGGACTGTTCTACTTGGGTCTGCAGGGGGTGGGATTTTTAGGCCTTGACGTATCGTCTGGTTGCGGACCATGTCTCTTCTTGTTACTTCAACCACCTTCCTCAAATACCTCATTTCTGAGGTTTGGATCTGGCTTTTGTGGGTTGTAGTTATTGCCCACGACTCGCATCCAATTGTCAAGACTGGGGCATAGGTGGAGCGGTTTACAGCCATCTTCGTTTTCTTACCAACCTCTCTCTTGCTAAGGAATCTTCGATTTATGGCCTGAAAAAGTCTCCCAGCCGCTGCTTTTCGAGTGGCCAACTCTTCTTTGATGCCTCTCTTTCGGTCTATAATAGCCCCGTGATATTTAAAGTGGTCGACCTGCTCCAGGACCTATTCTCCCAGCTTAATCTGATGTCTACTTTCTTCTCGTGATATAACCATGATTTATTTTTAGAGCTGCTTATGACCATCCCTCTCTTCTCCAGCTCTTCCTTCCAGACTTGCAGGTTTGATTGGAGATGTGCCTCTGATTTAGCATTCAGGGCAACATCATCAGCAAATGCCAGCTCTGAAATACAGACCTGTCTCATCTTCCAGTACCCCACTGAATACTTTCTTGTTCTCTCCTTACATGCCTTGATGAATCACTTTACTTCACTGACTGTACGTTATTGTAACTTCGTGTTCATAGTTTTCTTAATACATAAGACAGAGATTCTAATATTACTCGAGTTTGTTATTACGTTAAGGTGTCCAAAGATGAAGCACGTACCATTTATAGTGTTCTCACCTTAGACGTACGAGTCGATATTTAGAGTTTGCTCCTTGCAAATGTCTTTTGCGTCTGTCTCTATTTTTGTGTGTCTGCCTCTGTTTCTGTATATCTGCCTCTATTTTTTTATATCTGCCTCTATTTTTATATCTGCCTCTGTTTTTTTTGTCTGCATCTATTTTTTGGATGTACCAGTTTTTTTTCCTTTCTATTTTTGGGTCAGTTTCTATATTAGGGGTAGTCTCTATATTTTGTTGTCTGCCTCTATTGTTTGGGTCTGATTTTATTTTACTGTATAACGTCATCAGACTTAACGGTCTCTTATATTTGGACATGCGCACTAATATAACTGACTATGTTGAACAGGACACGCTTCGCAAATCTTTTTTTTTTTTTTAAATGAAACGAATGCCTAGCAACGCTGTTAACTCGCTTCTAGGCTATATGGACTCAAGTCACTAACTCTCCTTTTAAAGCTGTAGAGAATTGATTGAACTGATATTATTTGAACAACATTACACACAACTTGACCATGATAACGTGTAGGGACAAGGCATTATAGTCCGTTCGGAAATTCGTGCCCACAGAAAGCGTCAATTTTCTCCAAAACTGTTTGTTGTATGGACATGAATTTTTGCATGCAGTCTTAGATTTTCCATGCAGTTATTAATATATTTTTTGCCCTTACAAAACTCATGTCATGTTCGAATTTTCTTCTTTACGTTATATAAAAAACTCTTACTGTTGTCTGGGTTAATTTTTAGTAGTTTTACGGGAAAGTTACAAGATCCGTTCAAAAATATTTTTTTTTTTTGTTTGAATTAGTTACTCGCGACTGTGTACAATAGGTGCGCACTCGTGCGGACATGTAGTCACTACACTAATTCAAACCAAAAAAAATATTTTTGAACGGATCTTGTAACTTTCCCGTAAAACACTTTCTTTGGGCACGAATTTCCGAACGGACTATAGGATTTATAGTTAGTCTATAACGCGACGCACTAAAGACGATGTATCAATGTTAACGTACGGTTACGTGTGATTCAACCACTGCTGATTATAACGTCTTCGTTGTTCTCTATGTTTCAGAGCCACACAATGAGACTAAATGTGTGGGTTGAGATACTATTATATATGTGGTGGACTCTTACTTACTTAGTCTTTCCCCTTCTACCGTGAGGTGTAGAGGTTTGGAAGAGAGAGCGCCAGACCATTCTATCAGCTGTCTTCTTCCTGGCCTGGTTCCATTCTAGTCCTCGGTCCTTCAAAGATTGTCTAATGTTGTCCTCCCAGCAGACTCTGGGTCGTCCTGGAGGTCTGGATCCCTGGCTCTTTGTTTCCCATGCTTGTCGTGGTAGCCGATCTTCTCCCATTCTGCAGACATGGCCAAACCATCTTAGTTGGGACTGTTCTATTTGGGTCTGCAGCGGATGGGATTTTAGGCCTTGACGGATCGTCTGGTTGCGGACCATGTCTCTTCTTGTTACTTCAACCACTTTCCTCAGATACCTCATTTCTGAGGTTTGGATCTGGCTTTTGTGGGTTGTACTTGTATTGCTCGTAATCATAGTTTAAGACAAACAGGTGATTGGCCTGTTGTGCCTTTGCATGGTGGAGGGGCTGCCTCCTTACGGCCTCCATGCAGGCCGCCCTCCTCCTTTTTCATCCGGGTTTGGGACCGGCATAGGCGGAGTTGAGGTGGACTCGATATATTTGCCGATTCAAGTCACTATGCAATGAAAGCTTCTCTTATCACCTCAGATTATAATGTTTGGTGGAGAAGGTTGGTAGGGACTTATGGTCATTATCGGGCTCACATGGGGACTTGTCAAACACTTCGTCTCAACTCTAGTTTAGGCAGCACCTTGTGCCGGTCAAAAATGAAGAATGTCGATAAATTTGACACTTACATAAAGAGAAACTCGTGTTATACATATTTACTGACGTGTATTAAGACTAGCAGGTATTTATTTATCCCATATAAAATATAGCTGCATTTGTCTATAATAGCAACAAATAACCGAAATATTCTTTTTTTAAATTTAAAATATATTGCTATTTTTGTTTTTGCTACATAAATGTTACAAAGAAAATTATATAACTAACTATTAAATTTTTTTAAAATTATGACTAACGTTTTTGCATATATTACTCCCTTTGTAATAAAAATTACGTCCCTTAGATAAAACGCATAAATGTATCTTAACGTTTAAGTGTGACGGAAATATCAATGCTCTTGATAAGAGTTCCCAATGTCAATGTCTTGTTGTGTAGCGAATACAGAAAGTTAGTTAAAAGTCAGTGTCTTTACGTGTTTGTTGTATATGTGGAAACTGACTTTTGTCTTCCCCCCCTTTCCCCCACCAAACCCAGCTTCCTTTCTTTTTATCCAATGCGTATGGAATCAATACTTGCCGAGTTTATATACTACTCGTCAAAAGTCAAGGGCCACTTAGAAAAACCTTGGTTGAAACCATAAAACAAATCTGATATAAACGTAATTGGTATCAGTCAAAACGGCATTTATTGAATAACAAATTGACATGTCACGTAAAGAAATGGAAACACACATTCAAACGCAATGAAGCTGTGAAGTGTGTCACCCACCTTTTCAAAAGTCACACAACAGATATTGGACAAATAGACATTTCAAAATCGGGTATGACCACCGTTTGCAGCAAGGCATTCAAGACAGCGTAGACGCATCGAGTCCACGAGGGTCCGAAGAGTATCCCGAGGAACAGCTTGCCATTCCTGAAGCAGAAATGCAGTCAGCTGTGCAACATCCATTGGCAGGGGGTGATTTGTTGACAATCTTCGACCAAGGACATCCCATAGGTGCTCAATCAGAGAACGGTCAGGTGAATGAGCTGGCCACGCCTTCCTGATGATCCCATATTGCTGAATAAACTCATTCACCACACGTGCTCGATGGGGTCGAGCGTTATCATCTTGGAGGATGGCATTACCACCTATGGCCTCCAGAGCAGGCTGAACAATTGGTCTCAAGATTTCGTTCTGGTATCTTGGGCCGCCTACCATAACGATCCCCCTCTCGAATTGTGTCTTCAGTAAATCGCTCTCCTGGTCATCTCCAAACTCGAATCCTGCCATCATTGAATGACACAGTGAAGCGAGATTCATCAGTGAAGAGAACTTGACTCCATTGTTGCCTTGTCCATCGGATGCGCTCGCGACACCAAGCAACACGGGCTCTGAGATGATCAGTAGTAAGAGGGATTCTGACTGCAGGACGTCGAGCAGCCAGTCCAAATTTATGTAAACGTCTGCGAATGGTGCTTTGACTGACATTAACGTTTACAGTTTGTCTCAGCTGACATCTTAGAGTGGAACAAGTCACTGTTCGATGGCGCAGGGCTGACAATAAGAGGTACCGGTCATCATGTCTATTGGTGCATCTAGGGGGACCTGGCCGGTGGCGATCCTCCACACTTCCTGTGGCCTGAAATCTGTCCAAAATTCTTTGGATAGTAGAGTGTGACACTGCAAGCCGTCTAGCAACCTCACGGACAGATAAACCACTTTCAACCCACGCTATAGCCCTCATTCTTTGTAAGGTGTCAAGACTTCTTCTCGGTGGCATGGTTTTTGCAAGTGATGAAACTACCCTAAGTCTGCTGTTTGTAAAACAAATTAAGAGTGAACTCTGTTCACGAAAAGTCGCCATTGCACGTGGAATGTCAATCAGCACGATTACTTCACCTGTTTGGTTCTACGGAAGTTTGAAAAAACAGATTAAAAATGTGAATTTATGGTCAGCAAACAAAATTGCACGTGATCACCATGGTTGTCGGTGAGTTGTTTTTATGCTTAACGTGCATGGAGGACTGTCAGAGGAAGATATTGCACCCATTTTTACTAAAAACGTCCTTCATTTAATCATTCTATGCTCGTATATAAAAGTGTATTGAAAATAATAGGGTGACCCTTGACTTTTGACGAGTAGTATATGTAACCCGCCAAGAAGTGCAAGGGAGGTAACTAACAATCATTAATGTGACTGCCATAATAAGAAATAGCCTATATGTGTCGCAAGAAAGTGCTAAATATCTCACAACTGGATTAAACTAATATTGAATCCAGGCTTGCGCCGTAACTCCCCCTCCCCCCCTCCCTCCTCCAACCCCAATATTAAAAAAACCAAAAGGCAACTACAGATGAAGTTTGAAAGATGTGTGCAAGAGAGACATGAGTAGTCTCTTATAACCTAGTCGGTTATACGAGACGCGCCTTGCCAAAACGAGGCGAAACCTTATTATTTATTTAAAAAAAAAAATTAAAAAAAATCAGCAAATGCTAGCTTTGAAATACAGACCTGTCTCATCTTCCAGTACCCCACTGAATACTTTCTTGTTCTCTCCTTACATGTCTTTCACAATTGACTCAGGCTGACGGATTTGTGGATTTTAAAGGTGCAACCAAGGTGGAATTGGTTAATTTTCTGCACAAGACAACAGGAGGTGAAGACACTTGAGAGTTATGACCCAGGTGGGCCCCCTCCCCCCCCCCCCCCCCATCCTTAGAGTGTAAAGGAGAGTGTTGCCCTGATTGCTAAATCATAGGCTCATCTCCAATGCAATCTGCAAGTCTGGAAGGAAGAGCTGGAGAAGAGAGGGATGGTCATAAGCAGCTCTAAAACAAAATCCATGGTGATATCACGAGAGGAAATAAGACATCAGATTAAGCTGGGAGAACAGGACCTGGAGCAGGTCGACCACTTGAAATACCTCGGAGCTATTATAGACCGAAAGGGAGGCATCAAAGAAGAGTTGGCCACTCGAAAAGTAGCAGCTTTGTTAAACAACTAGAATTAACCTAAACCCAACCCTGTTTCTCGCTTTGTTAAACAACTAGAATTAACCTAAACCCAACCCTGTTTCTCGCTTTGTTAAACAACTAGAATTAACCTAAATCCAACCCTGTTTCTAGCTTTGTCAAACAGCTCGCCTTAACCTAACCCCCAACCCTGTTTCTAGCTTTGTTAAACAACTAGCCTTAAACTAATCCCAACCCTGTTTCTAGCTTTGTTAAACAACTAGCCTTAAACTAATCCCAACCCAGTTTCTAGCCCTGTTAAACAGTTAGCTTTAACCTAATTTCAATAATGTTTCTAGCTATGTTAAATAACTAACCTTAACCTAACCTCAACCCTGTTTCTAGCTTTATTAAACAACTAGCTTTAATCTAATCTCAACCCTGTTTCTAGCTTTGTTAAGGGGAGGTTTCACCCATATTTGGCAAGTTGTTTAACAAATTTAGAAACAGGGTTGAGGTTAAGTTAAGGCAAGTTGTTTAACAAATCTAGAAACAGGGTTGAGGTTAAGTTAAGGCAAGTTGTTTAACAAATCTAGAAACAGGGTTGAGGTTAAGTTAAGGCAAGTTGTTTAAAAAAAGCTAGAAACAGTGTTGAGGTTACGTTAATTTCACCTAAAAAAATTTTTTTTTTATTTTTGTCTTTACAAGCTCCAATTTTTTTGGGCATGTTTAGGACATCAAAGCATCTAATAAAAAATGCTCAATCATTGGAAAATAATTATATTGGGTCCTAATTTGCATATTGTTACTAAAAATAGAAACTTTTTTGTGTCAAGATGCACACTTTATTTGCAAAGATAGGACATTGGAATTTGGCTTGCACATAGATCACAGCATTCTCAAGACTCCCTTCTAGTTTCATTTTCATAAACTGTCCGAGTGATGTTTTATGAATTTTCAAAAATTAGACCCATTTTTCTTGATAAAAATACAGGGTAGAGATACTTTAAAAATTCACTGATCAAAAAGTTACAGGTTTATACTTTTAAAATTAGCAGGGGACAAGCACTATAGTATGAGATCATAGTATACAAAGTTTAAAGCATTTAGCTTTACAACTTTTTGAGTAATCCTGACATGATGTCATCAAAATTGCTGAAAAACAATATCGTAGAAATAAGCAAAATACAGGGAAAACATGCCTTAAAATAGTCATACTCACATTAGAATCCACCAATTGCATATCCATTCTCTTTGTTGGTATTCTTATAATCCAGGAAAGATTTTCTGTGCCTGTATTCTGCTTTTTTCATATCATATGATCTTAGGGAAGCAGAGACCCATGCCGCGTCAAAACCAGAAAATCCTTTGAAGCAGTATTTCCCAAAAGATAGACCAAGATTTTCAAAAATTCCTCTTCTCCCAAGTTCTCCATCATTGAAAACTATCAAAGCATCATAAACTGAAAGTTCTAATCTGTCTCTTCCTACAAATGCTGCTTTGGGACATCTGTTGCAGATCAGATTGTGGAAAGACTCATTAGAGTTCTGTGTTCCTCCATGAAGACATTTTGACAACAAGAAGTCTGAAGACAATTCATCAAAGACAGGCTGAATTTCTTTAATGACAAATTTAGGCAGCCTGTTTTTGTTAGCCTTGTTTATATCGCTTAGTGACCAATCTCCAGCACGTGCTTGAGAATGGCCATTATGCTTTTTTTCATATTGGAAATTGAACCAATATTTCCTCTTATTGCGGCACCGTAATGACCTTGTATTCTCATAATAGCACTCTTTGTTAATCTTCCAAAATTTCCAATACCCTTATACTTTTTCCCATCTTCTTCATTCTGCTTGCCTTTACATTCTGCAACTTTATCAAGGAGACGTCGTCCCATTCATTTCTGAACATGGCCGCAGCATTCTAATTTTTCGATTTGAAGTCCAGGATACATTTGTGGCTTTGCCTCGGCAACAGATTTAAAACTTTTTGAATCCCCATCTCCAAGATATTTTACATACTTCAAACCATGTTTTTCCTCAGATCTTCTAAAAATATTAATCATTCCATTTGATTTCATCAGATTTTTTTGGCATGATTTGTGACCTTCATCCACACTGCAAATTCTTCATCTGTTTTGTATTTCTTTATAAACAAGTGAAAGTAAATGAACTTGACAGGCCATAGTGAGTCTCATTCACTGTGTATAAAGTACATATAATGGACATGGGAACTGTTTAACAAACTGCAAGACGCTTTCAATGCTGATAATTCTGTATCCTTCAATAGTTTCAGGATCAGTGTGTTTCACAGCTGTAGAAGTAACACTATTTAATTTACAGAATGATATTTCATTTGTCTGACATGTAGGCCTAGCTGTGATTTTCGGTAGTTTCAGGGAACCAGAATACCTGTTACCTCTAAATTTCCTCTTAATGGGCCTATCCTTCCTTCTTTTACATGATGCTGTTGATTTATTAACACAATCCATTTTATTAAATAAGAAATCACTATAAATCTAACCATAATCGCAAATTCCACTTCGAAATTGACAGGAAGCACGATTCAGTATAAACATACAAGCAAGCCTAGTCCGATGTAAGCTTGATTCTGATTGGTTGAAGCTGGCGATCTTTGACCCTCATGAGAAGTTTCAGCCAATGAAATTTTATTTTATGTTAAGGCTTATAACTGTTAAAAATTTTAATCTAACTCCTTGGCTGGACTAAATACCGAAAAAATTATTAAAATATGTTAATAAATAAAAAAGTTATAACAAAAAATTTTTTTTGCATATATAATTAGCTGATTTGTGGCTGAACATACGTATTTGAAAAATTAATTAAAAATATTTTTAAGCTGAAAACTGCAATAAAAAACATAGCGTTAGGTAGGAAAATGGTGACACTAAACTGTAGCATCAATATTGCAAAAATGATAATTTTTAAACAAAATGCCAAAATATGGGTGAAACCTCCCCTTACCTAAACCCAACCATTTTTCTGTTTCTGTTACTTATCTGTAGCTCTATTACTACAAGCAACAACAACAACAAAAAGAGAAAATGTGTTGAAGGAACTTACCTCTGATACTAAACAAGCAGACAGATAATTCCAGAATACATGCAAAATGCACTCATGTTCCTCGGCTTACACAGGCTGTAGGTCGGATCAGCGTGAAGATGGTCAGAGGAACGGGTAACAAATAACAACTAGATGAGATTGATCAACACTTGAGATCTGAGCGCCTGTGTGTGGAAAATGCGTCGAAGTAGGGAATAGTAGACATGACGCCGCCATACTGCCCCTATAATGCCAGAGACATCATCATCATTTTCCGGTTTCCTCCGTACAGAGCATGGAGCCACCGCTGTAGCTAGTCTCCCTTGCAGGAAGCATGTTCCAGGCAATCACGTGATCTTGCAGTGGTGGGTTCTGTAATAATTTGTTTTAGATTATGAGGTTACCAACCCCCATGCCCAACCTCATGCTAGTGGCCTTGTGCGACATGCCTGAGGGAGTAATGGTCCTGTGATAGGGCCGGAAAGACACCCGGCTTACCCCTTCACGGGAAGACACCCCAACTTCCCCCTTCATTGTGAGTGGCACATTTATCGCCCATATTTTCGATGTGCGCGAAGCATGCTGGGATGTAAAAAGTCTTCAAGATTGATGAAAAGGCCATAATAATGCCTAAAAATTAAGTTGTGGTGTAGAATTGTGTTTTTGCTCTAGAAATAGTTGTGTATATTTCTGTTTTTGGGCCTTCTAGAGCAATATCGCGAGTGTTATGTATGCGGCCAAATCAATACGGCTAGCGCGCAGTAAATTGAGTGATTCGACCTGGGCTTATAAAAGAGATAGCTGCCGGCGGACGGGCCGATTTTGTAAAAGTCGCCAAGAAGAAACGAAGTTAGGCTAGCCCTGTGTCGGTAGAAGAGGAACGAAGACATGACACGTGAGTTTGATTTAAAAGCAGATTATATTATTTCCTAGTGAAATTACCATTATTTCCCTGTAGCTTTTGAAGTTATATTCAGCGTGAGGCTGTTTTAATGTTTAGTGAAATAAATAGATAGATGTGTTCCCAAAGGAAATGTCTTTTTAGGGCATATTTAGTCTCGAAATGATAGATGAGTGAAAATAATGTTTGATAGGTTTTATTAGGCATGCTAAGTCCAGATTACGGCTGTAAGAGCGATTATTTCAGTCATCAGACCGGGCAAGAAAGGCGAAGATAGTATGGAAGTATTTTGTACATGAAACTGGACAGAAATGTTATCAGAAACTGGAATTTAGATAATATTAACTAGTTGGGAAGATGGCAACCGGGAGGACCACGTGTTGATGACCGTGCGTAAAAGAAGACGCCAAGGAGTCTGCATTTAACACTCTTAGTTATCACTTAATGTTACGCAGTTTTATATCACGTGAATCGACACGTGGGTGAAAGTAGGTTAAATGTAATTTTCCCCAGTAATAGAAGAGAGAGTTTTCGTGGTAAATTTCCTTTATGTGATGACTAGTTCTAGTTGTTAAGTCAAGAATAATTATATTTTATTCTTTGGTATTTCACGTTTATTGATGATTCTGCTGTATATCTTTGGTGGGTTACTTTGAGGTGAGAATATATATTTAGATTTCTGGAGAGCGTGCGTAAGGCGTAAGGCACGTTGAGACAGCTGTTTCTCTGTTTGCTCCCGGCGGAGCATGGAAACACCAATGCAGCTGGTGTCCATTACAGGCCCACAATAAGCATTTTGATGCTATTGCTGTGGTTGTTTCGGTGACGGTAACGATGTGTTTCATGTGATGAGTTCCCAATCTCATCAGGAGTCGTATACGACTCGCTTGTTACCAGGCGCACCAGTCGTCACTTACGACATGTTCAGAATGCAGTAATGAATATTGAGATGGACCAGTTGCAAGGTGGTGGTTTATTCTCACGAAGGAGAGTATTTGTTGTACATATAGAAGAATATTATTTTATGTCCATGTTATTATTATTTAATTATGGTTATGTGTAGAATGGTTTGTGAGAGCACGTGGGCTCACTTGGAGATATATATTTCTCTTCTCCGCTCCTGAGGGAGCATGGGGCCACCAGTGTGGTTTGCCTCCGCATGAAGTATTCATATGCTCGTGCAGTAGTGGTTTCGGTAGCAATCTGTGTTACATGGTGAGATTGCCAGCCTCATGCACAACACCATACTAGTCTCATTGACGACATGCATGAGTATGCGTGTATGATAGCTGAGTGTGTGCTCTTGCAGTAGTGGTTTCGGTAGCAATCTGTGTTACATGGTGAGATTGCCAGCCCCATGCACACGACCGTACTAGTCGCATTGGACGACACGCATGAGTGTGTGCGTGTGTGATAGTTGAGGGTGTCAGGTGGCGTGGAAGGACTGTTTGGAAGGTGAGAGTATCGTTATTCAATTATGATTTTAACTATTCGTTGCTTTGTTTGCTTCTTCAGATTAGCAATCGAGCACTGTTGGGTGTTTTGTTTGTTTAGTGTTTGGTTTGTTTAATGTTTGTTTCAGTGTGCTCTTAGTCACTGAATGGGTTGTAAAAATAAATACAGCCCCTGCCTTAGAAAAAAGAGTTTTATTGTTGTTCGGGTCGGTGCGAGTGTGAAAAGAGAGTGATCAAACATATCACAATATAATCATCATCATCATCTCGCCCACCCTATCACAGTCCTATTCTTTTTTTGTTTCATCAGAGACTCCCCGGGGATTACACCAGGCTTGTTGTTTCCTGAGCGGCTTTCCTTATTTACGCTACAGCTAACCTTAACTTAACCCCAACCCTGTTTCTAGATTTGTTAAACAACTAGCCGTAACCTAACCCCAACCCTGTTTCTAGATTTGTTAAACAATTAGCTTTAACCTAACCCCAACCCTGTTTCTAGATTTGTTAAACAACTAGCCGTAACCTAACCCCAACCCTGTTTCTAGATTTGTTAAACAACTAGCCTTAACTTAACCTCAACCCTGTTTAAAGATTTGTTAAACAACTAGCCGTAACCTAACCTCAACCCTGTTTCTAGATTTTTTAAACAACTAGCCTTAACCTAACCCCAACTCTGTTTCGGACTTGTCAAACAGTCTTAACCAAACCCCAACCCTGTTTTGAGCTTTGTCAAACATTTAGTCTGAACCGAACCTCAACCCTGTTTCCAGATTTGTTAAACAACTAGCCAAAACCAAACCTCAACCCTGTTTCTAGATTTGCTAAACAACTAGCCTTTACCTAACCTCAACTCTGTTTCGGACTTGTCAAACAATCTTAACCAAACCCCAACTCTGTTTTGAACTTCGTCAAACAGTTAGCCATAACCTAACCCCAACCCTGTTTCGAAATTTGTCAAACAGCTAGCTTAAACCTAACCCCAACCCTGTTTCGATCTTTGTAAAACATAGTAAGGTCCGAAAAACATTGATGCCTTATTAAAAACAAAACAAAATAATTTTTTAAAAGTCGAACTTGATGCGAAACGCTTCATATCGATGTGACCACTGCTTTCTTTGAAAATAGTCAAGGAGACGTCTGAGAGTGTACGAAGAAGAAGAAGTAGAATATCGATAGATACACGGGCAACATGATAACCCCTTGTCTACTATCCGCCACAACCTAGAAAGTGTTAGGGATTGGGTATGCTATTACCGTGTAAACTGATCTACATATCCAACAAATAGATTTTATCTAGTTGCCGATCTAGACCAGTTCCAAAATCGGGCGAAGGAAGTTACAGACTCACCAAAATGTTGAAATACGTCATTACAAAAGTGAGAATCCCTTTTATAACCTAAATTACGTCATCAGTTATGACCCTTCTTTGTTTACTCTATGGGGTAGAAGTAAAAACAATAAACAAGCAATTATGAGAGAGATTTGAGTCCCTTGATACATAGAAGAATTGAGCGCAAATCATGGACAGAGAAGAAACCAAATAAAGAAGTCCTTTGAAAACTAAGAATCCGCAGAGAATTAATTAAAGAGAACAAAGTCAGTCCGATATAATAGTTTAGTCACATAAAAAGACATAACACAGTGCTGAAAACCATAAGGCAAGGAAAAGTTGATATTTAGGTATCGGAAAACAAAATTATTGTACTGAATTAGCCACGCTTTATATCTTAATTATAACCAAGCAGAGGTTGAACGGGATATTTGTTTCATCAATATTAAACAAAAAAGAAAACAAGCAAGAGGAAGACAGCGAAATAGGTGGGAAGATAACATCAAGAGATGGACAGGAAAGAGTCTGTCAGAGTGCACTATCAAGACAAGAGATGGACAGGAAAGAGTCTGTCAGAGTGCACCATTAAGACAAGAGATGGACAGGAAAGAGTCTGTCAGAGTGTACAATCAAGACAAGAGATAGAAGACGTTGGGGATTCATTGCAGTCGATCTTTTATATAATTACCGGATCTGATGATCAATGAACAGGTTGAAAAAAAATGTTGAGCAAAAATCAATTTTTGAGAAAGAGAAATGAAAAAAAAAGAAAAAAGTAATAGCGGTGATAGAAATGTTAATCCTTAGCAAGAAATAAATAGAGAACTCAAACCCGCAGGAACTGGTGCGGTTCTACCGTCCTGATAATGATAGGATACACGGCAATGAGAGAGCTGACAGACTAGCTTCGAGAGCACCCATAACTGGATATGGGTGAATGAGCGATACTAATTACCATCAACGATCAACTATTAGAGAATGACACTGCAACCGACAAATCAACAAAAGCTAAAATTCTGGAATTCGGCACCAAACGTAAGACTAGCATGGATGGACGTATGAGAAGATGCATCCCTCGTTTATACAACCAACCCGCTACATGAAATATTCGCATTCATACATTTGATGAGGGAGACTGAACATCTATGGGTTTGCCCAATGATATCAGTTCTTAACTACAATAACACAAACAATAAGAAACACAGGTATACCTCGGAGATATTGCGGGTTCGGTTCCAGACCACCGCAATAAAGCGAATATTGCAATAAAGCGGGTCACATCCATTTTTTGGCCTCCCGGTGCAGACAAAAGCCTAAAATTTAGTTTACACTTTGTCTTTTAAGTGCGCAATAGCGCTAGGTCTTAAAAAACAAACAAACAGCGTATTGTAAAATTAAAAATACTTAATTGCTTAAAAAAAAATGCTAATCTTCATCTGAGCCTTCAGAGAATCCTAATTTTGTTGCTGGTGAAGAGCCAAAATCTATCGGAAGAAGGCACGTTCTAATAATTAAACGTGAATAATTTTTTTTTTTAAAGCGCAATATCTGCGAAGCGCAATAAAGCGAAGCACAATAAAGCAAGGTATGCCTGTCATCTCATCTCATAATCGTAACCTCTTCTACCCCGTGAAACGAGGTGTAGAGGGTACCCAAGTGCACAAGGCCCATGGGCGGACATGTAATCGAAGTGACTTGGCAAACAGGTGATTAGCCCATTGTGCCCGGACTTGCCCTCATGTGTACTCATATTCGCTATAAAACCTCCGAACCATCGAGACGTCATTCCAGCCAAAATGGACAGAGCCTCATATACCCAAAGGTTTCGAGGGATGTCCTTCCTCATCTGCACAAAGGCATTTATAGAGGAACTCTCAGGACCCGTAGGTCTGAGGAAAGGAGCAAATCTGAAGACAGGCACAGCAGTCTTTGGTACTGGGAGGTCTCCACTCAGAGTGGTGTACCACACACAGTCAGTAAAGACAAAGGTCGCCTGCGGCGTGGTATGTCTGTACTAGATGAAATATAAGAGAACGATTGAAAAAAAAATATTTTTTTTTCTTTTAATCAGAACAAAGAGGAGGCAGATCAACAAATCGAGTGAGGAATAATTAAAATAAGTTTTAAAATTGTTCATCATCATCTATAATTATTAAGGTCATTAATATAAGATTTACATAAGACTGGCAACATTACCATGTGTCACTGAATTTACTCCCCTCGCTCTGCAGTGATGATCCAACAGTGACCAAATTCAGAATATCTACTGAGGGTTTTCAAAGGTGTCTACCTTTCGCTCAAGATTACTCTTAGCAGAGATGTGAATTGAAGAATGGTGCTTCAATCCTACGGAGCTTCATAGCAATTTAAATGAGCCCCCAACTGATTTAACTCAGTAAAATATTAATAGCTCTGTTATACGTATTTAAACTGACTGATACATACGGGTGCAATTCACTCAAAAAAATTGATTAAATCAACTATAATTTGTATATTTACTGATAACAAATTTAATAATCAATTATCGTTAACAATTTGTAAAATAAATAAAAGTGGCGTGAATTACACTGAGTCTTTAAAATTTCACAACGGCGGGTAATCTGGATAGTGTGTTTTCTCTTTCGAATTTTAATAAAAACAGAGTTTACTTGGTAGCTTTAAGTGGGAATTTAGCTGCCAGTAAGATGTCGGTTGGTTTCTGCTCCAGCCGATGCTTGTTCTTTGCAGGTTATGGACTGGTCCCTCTCGTCACTGGTCAAGTCTGGTGGCCGCACCACATCCCTCGTAGTATCGTGGGTAATTGCGAAGATGGTCTGGCGTCTGTAAAGACCCCTCTGCTGTAATTGTCTAACTTTGACTGAAGGCCACTTATACCATTCACTTGTTCCACAGATAGCACCACCAATTGAACCACTGACTAGAATCATGAAATAAGAGAGAAACAAATACCCTCCTGTGTATTGGGGTTCCTGACACAAAATCAGGTGTCCACCCCGCCTCTTCATTCTACAACCCCATCTACCTCAGTACTTTTCCCTATCTGAGCATTAAAGTTAATCCCAGTGAGCGGAAAACATCCATTGCATTTTTATTGAACATGTTTACATCTGGTAGTAATGATAATCGTCACACAGAGGGAGTAGCCATCCTAATGACACAGAAAGCAGCAGCATCGCTTATCAGCTGGGTACCTATCAATGAGAGGCTAATATTAGCTAGATTTCAGACACGATTTTTCAAGCTCTCAATTGTACAATGTTATGCACCAACTAACGACGCTCTTGATACCACAAAAGATGACTTCTATGAAGCACTTCTAAGTACCATCAACACAATACCCAAGCATGACATAATAGCAGTCATGGGTGATTTTAACGCCAAAGTAGGTGACAACAACGATGGAGTACAAAGATATCTCGGTACTCATGGCATAGGCTGTATGAATCAAAATGGCGAAAGACTTCTAGAACTTTGTGAAATATCAAACCTCGTTGTGGCAGACACCATCTTTCCACATAAGAATATCCACAAGATAACATGGAATTCACCTGATGGCAGAACTAAGAACCAGATAGATCACTTCTGCATAAGCGCTAAATTTCGCTCATCAGTTCAAGACGTCAGAGCATACAGAGGTGCAGAGATCGGAAGCGATCATAACCTCTGCATAGCTAAAATGAGAATTAAACTGAAGAAGTTATACCAACCGAATAAAAATAGAAGAATAGATGTACACAGACTGCAATCAAATGATATAAAGAAGGAATATAATGTCAAAATGAACAACTATTTCGATGCTTTAGGCAAAATTGACAACGATATCACCACCAAGACAATCGATACTAAATGGGAACAACTGAGAACAGCAATGACAGAAGCAGCTGTAGCGACCACCGGATACCTAGTACATAAAAAGAAAAAATGGATGAGAGAAGATACTTGGGATAAAATACAAGAAAGGAAAACAGCAAAACTTAAACTACTAGCGGCAAGTACACATAATGCAGTTGAATCTTGCAAACTAACTTATAACTTGTTAAATAAAGAAGTGAAGACAAAAACTCGAAGAGATAAAAGACATTTCATCAATGAACTGGCCGTAGAAGCTGAAAATGCTGCAAGAACTGGTAATAGTAGGTGCCTTTATCAAATTACAAAACAACTATGTCACCAGCCTACTGCTATGGAAACACCTGTTAAAGGTAAATTAGGGAATTCAATACCAACAGAAAAAGAACAAATGAAGAGATGGGCTGAGCACTTCATGGAGGTGCTAAACAGACCACCACCAACAGTAACACCTGATTTTAATAATGAAACATCCACAACCACTTTGCCAATAACTTGCGATGAATTCACGCTGGACGAGATCAAACAAGCCGTTAAAAGATTAAAAAATTTTAAAGCTGCTGGAGTTGACGAAATTTCAGGGGAAATGATTAAAGCAGTTAATGACAACAACCTCTTGAGAATTTTAGATATTATAAATGAAGTATGGAGAGAAGAACAACCACCACAACAATGGAAAGACAGTATTATTGTAAAGTTACCGAAGAAAGGTGATCTATCAGACTGTAATAACTGGCGTGGTATATCTCTATTATCAGTACCTGGAAAATTATTATGTTGCATGATGTTAGAAAGACTTAAATTGCATGCTGACGAAAAGATCAGAGAAGAACAAGCGGGTTTCAGGCCGAAACGATCATGTATTGATCAAATATTCACACTAAGAACAATTATAGAAGAATCAGTGGAAAGGCAATCGCCACTTATTATCACCTTCGTCGATTTTCAAAAAGCCTTTGATAGTCTACACCGCCCATCATTGTGGAAGATACTTACAATCTATGGTTTTCCAACAAAATATGTGAATATAATCAAAGCGCTATATGACAATGCAAGATGTTGTGTTAGAACAAATAAAGGGAATACAGAATGGTTTACAGTAGAAACAGGGGTGAAACAAGGCTGTATTATGTCACCACTACTTTTTGGAATAGCTATTGATTGGGTTATGAGAAACTATACCCACAATGAACAATTGGGTATAAAATGGACAAATGGAAAATTCCTGGGGGACCTGGATTTCGCAGATGATGTAGCATTCTTAAGTTCAAAACCAAGACAATCCCAAGAAGCAATAAATAATTTGTGTCATCTCTCGGTTAAAATTGGTCTCCAAATAAATGCCTCTAAAACTAAAGCTATGAACTTTTCTAACGAGACCTTTGATATCATCTTGAACGGGAAAAACTACAGAAAGTTGAAAGTTTCAATTATTTAGGCAGTAAAATGACTCAGGATGGTGACACAACAAGAGAAATCCATACTAGAATTGCTTTGGCAGCTAGCGCCTTCAATAGATTATCTAACATTTGGAAATTACGATCATTGAATATACATACCAAGCTTCGTCTGTTTAATTCAAATGTTATCTCAGTGTTAACATACGGCTGTGAGAGTTGGAAAATAACAAAATCATTGGAGAACAAGCTGAATACATTCGAGAACAAATGTCTTAGAAAACTCATGAACATCAGTTGGAAAGAATTCAAGACTAATCGACAAATAAGAGAAGACTCTAGGCAGAAATATGTCTCCGACTATATAAGGAAAAGACGATGGTCATATATCGGTCATGTCCTACGAATGCAAAACAACAGAATACCACTACAGGCGCTCACTTGGGTTCCTGAGGGTAAGCGGAAAAAAGGAAGACCAAAAGAAACACTCAGAAGAACAATAATAAGAGAAGGAAGAACGTTGGGCCTAAATAATGTGCAAGAGCTAAGAGGAGTGGCGTCACAACGAACAACCTGGAGAGCACTGGTTTCTGCCTTATGCGCCGTGTTTGGCGCTTAAAGAATTTATTATTATTATTATTACATTTACATTTGCACTGGTTTAAAAAGTAACTATAATAAGTATGTACATCAGTTCTGTCATCATCCACTCCCTGCTCCATAAGGAACTTCGGACTACCTCTGCTTTTGGTTCTCTATGAAAAACACGGATAAAGCAGTCAACAGCTCTTGCCGTGGTTGTTCATGAAACTATCATTCTATATGCTGAGGTTGCCATCCAAGTATGACTTGGACATTGTCAGAATAAGTTATAAGTATATAATGCTACACAGCATACCCACAGAGCACACCAGACTACTGATGCTAATTGAACAAACCACCTACTGGTACTATCGATTTAAAGCACGCTCACACTAGACACTTAGCTCGCTGTCTCAAAGGTACGATCACAGTACACAGTAGATGACATGAGTAATCCAATAACACCTAGATCAGTAATATCCCTTTAATAAATACTGTACACACATATGAGCCACACACGGCTAACCATACACATGAAATGCAATACACAATGTAATGAAAATGCCAAACTACTTGCCAAAATCACCAGCTCAACATAATAGCAACACAGTCACCGATATAATCTAACCAGTGACTACAGAATGACTATCGCTCACAGGCGACGTCCAATACTGAAACAAGGCAATACATAATTGTAAGATTCTACCGTAAATAATATCCAGGAAAGAACCACCAGAAATCTAATCTAGTAATCTAACAATAATCCTGAACACCTGAAACAATCGGCAAGCAATGAACAAGAATGGCATTCTTGTAATCCAAGCAAAACCTCTGACAAAGGGACAAGCGTCCGTACAGGACCGCTGACATCTCCTGGACTGAATCGCGCCAAAAATCTACATCCGGTCTGGCCCGACTCGCTAAACGGGTTTTCTATTCTACGCTGTTGCCAATCTACAGCGTAACCAACTAAATATATTTCGGCGAATATCTCTACTGTGAAATCCAACCCCCCCCCCCCCCCCCCCCCCCCCCCCCCCCCAAGAAAGAAAACGAAGTTTTCTTCCACCGGAGGAGACACGCCCAACCCCCCTCTGGAGTACGGGCGAACAAAATGCCGAGATAGCAGCTCCTCATGTCGCTAAAGATAGCCAGAGTTGTCCAATACTATTATCATCCATGCCTTCTCACACACTAGACTAAATACAAGGAACATGTACAAATCCACAACAGGTACTGGCAGTAGTGAAAAATAACAACGACTGACTAATCCTGCAGTATTCTAAACACAATGCATGTTACACCAAATCTATATAACTAATTGTCACCAATCAAACAACAAGTCATAGTATCAACAATCATCTCTCATAATATAGCTGTAGGTATCAGATAATAAGATATATCTACACATTGAGTACAAGTTCATAGATATTGCCTTTATGGCAGCATAATAAATACATTGTATACCATAAAAAATCATCATGAAATACCAATTCTAATAGTCATAATACATTCCTTACATATATTCTAATAAGTACTCTTTTCAGAAGTACCTGTCCCGCAGACTATAACTGTCCCACAGTCTTCACAACCTGGCCAAGACATCTGCTACCACATTATATACACCCTGAATTGGTAAAATAGTAAAGTTGAATTGCTGTAGCAATAATGCCCAGCGTGTCAATTTAGCACTGGTGGATTTAACCGACTGCAAAAATAGCAGTGGTTTGTGATCTGTTTGGAGGAAAAAATGTGCCCCCAACAGATATCGTGCCAACTTAGATACCGCCCAGATAATTGCAAGGCACTCCCTCTCGATCGTAGAGTATCTGGTTTCTGCTAGCAACAGCTTAAGTTAGTTGCTTATCCTTTACAGGACGTGGCAATCAACCCCAGCTTTTATTGGCTGTTTGTGATTTTTCTAGGCATTTTTTTCATTCAGTAGTTTGCCATTGCAACAGCTTACGACTGACATATCTTGTAAAGAATGACATATATATTACAGAACAAGGCGTAGTCAAATATCGACAGGACCCTTAAATATTACGAGACCATCACATTCCATAGGTCTCTGATAAATGCACACCAGGCCTACTTACAGTGCACCCGCCTACAGTGTACCTGCCTACAGCGCACCTGCTTACAGCATGCATGCCCACAGCGCACCTGACTACAGCGTGTCTGTATGGCATCATGCCACATTAATACAAAATACGACATAGCATAATACAGCATAACTACCCTGTAAAAGTCTACAAAATACACATATTCATATGCACAACGAACTGGGGGCGTGGGTCAGATTCTAAGGTTCGGTTCGCATCAACCGAAACATTTCACTGAACACGAACCTTGAAATCTAACCCTAGCTATTGCTGGACTATTAGCAGATGATTCTGAAGCAAGGACATATGCTTCAGCCTAACTGCATTACGCGCACCCCAACTATTCGCAAAAGTCACCCGCGCCATTTTGGTATTGTCGCGCAACGACAGTACCTCTACAAATCTCACCGGCGCGACCTCATCAAACACCCTTCTGAGTGTGCGCCAACTCGCACTCAGGGGGACGTTACGCACCCAAACTGTGCGATCACTAGCTTTCGGACCCTCGAATAAGTTATTACTGCTCCTACTCATGTCACCCACGGCCTTGTGCACTCCCTGTACATTGCCGACGATTAAATCGGCAATCGGAATCTCAAGGACGAACGCGTTCACTCTACCCTCGAGGAACGGAATGTCCACCTTAATACTCTCCTGGGGGTAAGAGTCCACATTGCCCCCGAACGTGGTGCACTTTACCGTTTTGCCTGTAAGGCAGGAGTCGTCGATGCACGATCGACGCACCCCAATTGTGGTGCAACCAGTGTCCCGCAACACCCGGATTCGTCTATTCTCCACCTTGCCTTCGAGCTGCTTCAAAAGGCAGTGGATGACTGCCTAGATGAAGTTATCATGCTCGGAGATTTTAATGCCAGAGTTGGAAATGACCATGCTAGATGGGGTGGAGTTATCGGAAGATATGGAGAAGATACTCTCAATGACAATGGAAAGCGACTCCTTAGATTCTGCAGTGAGCAGAATCTGATCATTACAAACACAAAGTTCCCCCATAAGCGCATACATGAATACACTAGATGTGAACCAACCAAGAATGAGAAGTCAGTGATCGACTATGCCATTGTTCGGAGAAGCTCATTCAGATATGTCCGAGATGCAAGAGTCTGGAGGGGGCCAGAGATTGGAAGTGATCACTACCTGCTAACAATCAAAGGAACAACTGAAAGAGTTGCTCAGCCTAGGAACTGCCCAACATCACGCAAGAAACCAAGTAAACGAGCAGAAGAAATGAGCATTAGGACCTACAAGCTGAGAGAGCCAGAAATTAAGACCAGATATCAGGGGCTTATTGCTACAGCAGTGAGCAACACAGAACAACGACCTGATGACTTGGAAACCCTCTGGAATAAATTCAAGGATATCATAAAGACAGCTGCTGCAGAAGCATGCGGTGAAGTCCGACTTGGGAACCAGAGAAAGAGGACACCTTGGTGGACAGAGGAAGTCAAAGAGAAAATAAGAGAGAAGAAAATGGCATGGAAACAATACTTAGGAGCTAAAAACACAACAGGACAAATGGAAAAATATAGAGAATATGTGACACTCAGAAAAGAAGCAAAGAACAAAGTGCTAGCAGCAAAACAGAAGTCCTGGGAAGAATTTGGAGAAAAGCTAGAAAAAGATGCACAAGAAAACCAGAAATTGCACTATAAGACCCTAAAGAACATGAGGAAGGAAAAACAATGCCCTCTCAAATTTATGAAGGACAAGCAAGGCAAATTGCTTACTGCCCCGAAGGAAGTAATGGAAAGATGGAAAGAATATTTCTCAGAACTCCTGGATGGTGAGCATAGTGAAGCATCAGAAATGATAACCACTAGCACAGAAGAGAAAACCAATGATGGTGAAGATGACATAAAGATGGAAGAACTGAGGGCAGCACTAGAGAAAATCAAGATGGGCAAAGCAGCAGGGCATGATGGTATAACACCAGAAATGGTTAAGTACATGGGAGCATCAGGCGACCTATTACTCTTAAAGGTCCTACAGGCAGCATGGTGCAACAAGACCATACCAAAGGATTGGGAGATTGCCATCATAACACCAATTTTCAAAAAGGGTGACAATCGACAATGTGGAAACCATAGAGGCATATCCCTTCTCAGTGTCCCTGGTAAAATCTACTCTAGAATCCTAGAGCAGAGACTCCGACGCCTAGCTGAGCCACAATTGGATGAGGTCAGTGCGGATTCCGAGCAAACCGAAGTACTCAAGACCTAATCTTCACACTCAGACAGCTGAGTGAAAAGGCCCTTGAGTATAAGAATGAGATCCATCTTTGTTTCATAGATCTGGAAAAGGCGTTTGACAGGGTCCCCTGGAGCAAACTTTGGGACTGTTTGGCAAGGAAGAATATTCCAGCACCTCTGATTCATGCTATACAGAGCTTCTACAAGTCTTGCAGAAATTATGTGAGGACAGCAAACCATAAGTTAGAAGAGTTCAGGACCATCACTGGTGTAAGACAAGGTGGTATCCTATCACCTTACCTCTTCATACTCCTTATGGACGATGTCATCAAGGCATGTAAGGAGAGAACAAGAAAGTATTCAGTGGGGTACTGGAAGATGAGACAGGTCTATATTTCGGAGCTGGCATTTGCTGATGATGTTGCCCTGATTGCTAAATCAGAGGCACATCTCCAATCCAACCTGCAAGTCTGGAAGGAAGAGCTGGAGAAGAGAGGGATGGTCATAAGCAGCTCTAAAACAAAATCCATGGTGATATCACGAGAAGAAAGAAAACATCATATTAAGTTGGGAGAACAGGTTCTGGAGCAGGTCGACCACTTTAAATATCTCGGAGCTATTATAGACCGAAAGGGAGGCATCAAAGAAGAGTTGGCCACTCGAAAAGCAGTGGCTGGGAGACTTTGTCAGGCCAAAAATCGTGGATTCCTCAGCAAGAAAGAGGTTGGTAAGAAAACGAAGATGGCTGTATACCGCTCCACCTATGTCCCAGTCTTGACATATGGATGCGAGTCGTGGGCAATGACTACAACCCACAAAAGCCAGATCCAAACCTCAGAAATGAGGTATCTGAGAAAAGTGGTTGAAGTAACAAGAAGAGACATGGTCCGCAACCAGACGATCAAGAGCCAGGGATCCAAACCTCCATTACGACCCAGAGTCCGCTGGGAGGACAACATTAGACAATCTTTGAAGAACCGAGGACTAGAATGGAACCAGGTCAGGAAGAAGACAGCTGATAGAATGGTCTGGCGCTCTCTCTTCCAAACCTCTACACCTCACGGTAGAAGGGGAACGAGTAAGTAAGTAAGCCTTCGTGGAGGATCACCTTGCCAGTATCATGGACTGCCGATAGGCATGGTGCCGCATGCCCGCATTGAAGCACTACCCTCTCGTTCGCGTGAAACAGAGGGCGACACCCGGCACAGTCCTCACTATTAATTGTGTCCAACACAAACGCGGAATTCGCGTGTTCAATCGGGGTGGGACACCTATCTGCACAATGATTATTGCCACCACAAAAGGAACACATGCGCTCCTTCTTCTTCTCATCGCGTGCACCTTTGCAGGAGCCTTTCAATGACAAAGACCCCGCATCCGAGTCGGAAGATCGACTCTCTGAGGAACCATTCCTATGCTTGGTATGTTTTGCTTTATACCAAAACCGGTCTTCGTCTCGAGAGTTCTCGAAGCGTACATGCTTTCGCGTTTGGCGCTCCCGTCTATCGCTATAACTATCATTTTGTCGGTTCTGCTACCTCGGCCAACCATTCCGAAGAGATCGGAAATTCTCATAGCTACCTCTACGCGGCTGGTAGAGACTGAAGGGCCTCTCATGCTTCTGTTCTTGGTCTCTGTCTGACTGATTTTGCCAAGGATGGCGCTGAATTTTGCCGACACTGGCAACTAAGTGTTCTGACAGACCAGAGTTCTGAATAGGTTTGCCCGGATGGGCCAGGACATAATGGTGCCCCAGTTGGGCCATGGACTCGATGTCCTTTGGTTGGCGTTCCTGAAAAAACGCCACCAACTCACTGGAACACGAGGACAAAACTTTGTTCCGTAGCACCAAATCTAGCAAGCCATTAAAGTCCTTTGTTATCCCCTCCATATCAATCCATCTATTCAGCAGAAGTTTGATTTTCGAGATAAAATCCTCGAAGTCTTGGTCTGCACTAGGCATCGCGTTTTTAAAACGCGTCCGGTAGCCGTCAGCAGTCAGACGGAACTTCCGGAACAATCTCTCCTTCACTATGTCGTAATCGGCCCTTTCCTCTAAAGGGAGGCTATAAAAAGTCTCCATCGCGGGCCCCACTAGTAATGTCGATAAAAGAGATAGCCACTGATCCCTATCAGCCTTATAGGCCACACATTCTGCCTCAAATCTTTCAAGGAAGAAATCTAAACTATCAATTTTATCATTGAAATTTGGTAGATGCAGCCTAAAAGGACGATAAGCCCCACCAGAAGTTGAGTTCTGACCACTCGCACCCACTTCTAACTTCTTCAGTTGTATTTCCTTCTCCAACATTTTCTCTTCCAGAGCTATTCTCATTCTCTCCTTCTCCAACTGTAACTCTGTATCTTCTCTCATCATCTTTTCTTGCAATTCTCTCTCTCTATCTTCTTTCAACTGTGCCACTTGGCTACAGTCTCAACACCTTTGAAAATTTGGTCTTTCTGACCACTTATTCTCTATGATATCCTCAACAAACTCACAATATTCGACGGTTGTATAATAACAGCTGATGAGACTTCCTGATACCTTGACACCACTATATCAACTTAGTCCAAAAATCAGGTTTTACTTCAAAGTCTGTTACTGGCACCCACACTGGTGCTATACTCAGATAATACTTCACTTACTACTACTCTCAATAACCTATATTATGCAAGTACTACCTATGGCAAAATGAGCATTACACAGATGAAATAAACACATACATCACATTACAAAAACAAAATTCCAGTCACGAGGAATAAGATGATAGACCAAGAAGAGAAGAGGTAGATTAATATATACAACGCGTGACTGCACACGAACGATAACAAGGGATACTTGTAAACGTATTTACAGGATAGAAAGATGGAACAAGAGAAAACACCACTTAAACACCACAAAAGAATTGCTGAATTTACACGACAATATAAATACACACTACACGAATACACCTAACACCAACAGGGCTCGGAATGTTAAGCAGGGCAGTGGCAGGAAATCCGTCTGCCTGACTCCACCACAAAACAAACACAGCTGCACCCTAAAAGGAATCGGTCTAATCCAATCTTTTCCCACGAAAAGCCAAGAATGGATTAGGCTCACCACCCTACCTCCCTTGAACACACTACACCCTATAACACCAAAGACTCCACGAAAACCACACTCAACAATGATGTGCTGGAAGGTATCTCTTCCACAGAGCACTAATGAATCACTCCAGTGAAAAATAAACTAAATAACTTATCAGAAAATTTATTTTATAATGTATCAAAATATACAATTAAAAAATTACACAACTACTAAGAAAACAATGAAAGATCAAATTTAACTAACAATCAACATACATACATACCAACTAAGTCATACTCGTACAAAAAGGAAAAGACAAAACAAAAGGAAAGAAAAGAATAACAAAGCAAGAAGCAAATAGAGAAACAGCACTAAACTACTTAACAGGTCAGACTATATGATAGCTAGTATCAGACAGAAAGGCAGACAAGAAAATTTAGAGATTACAGTAAACACAATAAAATATCAATATAATACATTATACAAAAGCAGACAAACAATAACTTATCTGAAGGTCCAACGGCGCCTGAACAAGAAGTATCCTCAGCACTGACGATGAATGATGATCACAGAACAAACGAAACTCCACACTGGACAACGTAAAATCCACAAGAAACTCAGTCCAGGAAACAGTTTACTATGCAAGTCTGAGTGTCAAATACTTTCCTCGATGAATATACTGTTATCTACGGTGCTCACACAGCACTGTTCATAATACACACTGCAAAGTCTACTTCTGTAAAGATCAGCTGCACAGCTACTATCAACCGTCTATACATCGAAAGAAACACGAGTAAGTTCCTTGGCACTGTTCTATATATGTGTTGTAGCAAAAGTTAATCACATAGTATCCACACTTCCCGGATCACAGCAGCTTACACGGTAACATCTACTGGACCCGCCCGGTAGATTGACAGGGCACAAAACACAAAATAATTCGCCCCTGGTTAGGCACTTCTGCGTTGTCGGGCAACATCACTGGCGTCGGCTTAGGAAGGTCACGTCAGAGACTTTCACCCCTGGGTGGGCACATCTTAGTAGCAGAAACAAGAGCAGCAGTCCCACACGATGACCATGGGTACCAACCACACTAAACTACCTCCTATCAACTATTCTTCTTCTTCTTCCATCCTTAGCCACCAACCGGCAAAGCAGTATGTGGCCAGTACGCCTAGTGGCGTCTTAGGGCAACAACAAATTGATCAATCTATCGCTGTTTCCACCACGCCTAGTGGCGTCTTTGTGGAACAAAAACAGACCAAACAATCTATCATTGTTTCCGTAATCAGATTGGTTGGCAAGCAGGTGATCAGCCCACTGTGCAAAGTTTTTACGGGATGGGGTAAACAGCCCCATGCCCAACCCTCCTTACTCGCTTTTTACGACATGCGTGGTAGGGTGCAGTGTTACTATTCTTTGCTCCCCTTTCGGGCCCCGGTAACACACGGGTGTATCAACTATACAATCCTAACAATCATCTCCTACCACCCTATACCGAGGTTGACCAAGCTATCTCCCATCTGACATCTCCATATGCCGTCTGGGCCAAACTAGCTAAATGGTACCAACACCCCAAGCTCCGCTGCTCCACCTGGATCACTGTCAACAACGACCAAAAAGACTCAGAGAAACACCAAACTGACCATCCTGACGCATGCTGTAACACTCGCTTATCACTTTAACAATCGTACATAGACTTGCAACCATACCAGAGCAAACAACTTGAAACTCAACTGTACAATATTTCATCGACGATAGACCGAAAAATAGCCTTCACTACTGCGACACTGAAAGTAGGTCAGAGCCCGTAATCGAGGTCAGGTCAAACGACCGTAAACAACACCGTAACAGACTGGCACACACACACTGACCTTCCACTGGACGAACATAAACCACTCACTCCCGTGAGTCGACAGAAAAAATGAAGGCGCCAACACAGTGGCCTACCAACCTTCTAATATACTGTGTGCACAATTTCTAATGGCCTGATTATAGCCAACATAGGCTCTAAGGCCTTGCTATATAATAATATGAAATTAATTACGTCAGCTAACTGGGAACTAAACTATTAAGTCATACAGGCTCCACGCCTAAACACGACGAGTTACCCCAGATGTCAGAATAGGTTATAAGTATAAAATGCTACACAGCATACCTACAGAGCACACCAGAATACTGGTGCTATGTGAACAAACCACCTACTGGTACGATGGATTTAAAGCACGCTCACACTAGACACTTAGCTCGCTGTCTCAAAGGTACGACCACAGTACACAGTAGCTGACATGAGTAATCCAATAACACCTAGATCAGTAATATCCCTTTAATAAATACTGTGCACACATATGAGCCACACGCGGCTAACCATACACATGAAATGCAATAAACAATGTAATGAAAATGCCAAACTACTTGCCAAAATCACCAGCTCAACATAATAGCAACACATTCACCGATGTAATCTAACCAGCGACTACAGAATGACTATCGCTCACAGGCGACGTCCAATACTGAAACAAGGCAATACATAATTTCAAGATTCTACCGTAAATAATATCCAGGAAAGAATCACCAGAAATCTAATCTAGTAATCTGACAATAATCCTGAACACCTGAAACAATCGGCAAGCAATGAACAAGAATGGCATTCATGTGATCCCAGCAAAACCTCTGATACAGGGACAAGCGTCCGTACAGGACCGCTGACATCTCCTAGACTGAATCTCGCCAAAAATCTACATCCTCTTCCGTTCTGGCCCGACTCGCCAAACGGGTTTTCTATTGTACGCTGTTGTCAGTCTACAGCGTAACCAACTAAATATATTTCGGCAAATATCTCTACTGTGACAGACATCCACTAACAAGTATCACATGTTCATAAATGCAAAATATAGAATTATAAAATTTACAACTCACCCCAAATATCTTTGGGAATACTGACTTCTGGCTCAGAGAAATAGTTATGGCAATTTGATTAAGATGTTTCTTACACGTGGTCTGGGGTGTTACTTTACAATAAACTTTCACTGTGACTTTTCAGGTGCTTAGGTTTCCGTGCTTTCCGTATTAATAAATGTAGAGTTGTCGTTGTGTAAACCCACAAGATGCTCAAACACGTTGTCCGGTCCTTTAAAAGGGAATCCTGATCCTATTCCTAATTCTGGTTTGTCTGGCTGTCTTCTTAACGAATTTAATTTCACAGTGCCGTATTCAAATGGCGCTAGATTATATGGCAACATTCAGCACGCATCCATACTGCTTCTATATGACAATGCTCCAATCAGAAATGTTGAATTTTTACATCTCAAATGCCAAGCCAAAAGCATGCATTTCGTGTATATTTTGGTGGTGAATATTCCCTCTACGCAAAAATGTGTTGTTTACAAGTCACCTCTCCATGTAAGGTATGCCAGCTTCCGTCTATTATCGATTATGTTTACACTCAAGATTTCATAATCTATCAAACGTAACCTCTTTTAAGATGAATCCTTCTTCTCTGGCACGTCTGTCCGCGGACATTTATCTCATTTGTCCGATCTTGCCAACAACCAACAAACTGGTCAGACAGAACTAATATCAATTGATAAGATAATCGACTGTGGCCATCCGAAGGTTGTTTACTCACTAATCCGGTCGCTCCTGCACACTGTCTGTTCGGAAATGTGTTACACCATTTCACTCCACAGATTCAGGTGTCAATATGGGTTCAAACGGAAGTAATTGATTACCTTAATCAGCAAAAGATGGTCGCTGGAGTCCCGATATGACTAGCATTGTGGGAAGGGAGTGTAAAACATGATTAAGTACAGAAAATTCAACATTGCGCAATAATAAACATGAATACTAGGAAAAGAGAACGGACAATTATGTCACACTATGTAAACACATTGCTACAAAAACCACTTGTGCAAGAGCATGCTAAAGTTTAGATTAGGCTTCCTGCCAGGGAGTCAACTGCTGTGGTGGCTCCATGATATTTAGGAAGCGAAAGAGAAAGTAATGATGATGATATTCATTCATTTATTCATCACCTGTCAGCTCTGCTAAATAGAGCCTTGACCTTCAACAAACTTATGCCAGGTCACCTTGTCCTGTGCCATCAGCTCAAGGTCTTTCCATGCCTTGTTCATCCCTTTCGTTTGTCCCCAGTTCTTCTCTCTCTCTCCGTGTGGTCCTTGACCTTCCTCTACCTTTCTCTTCCTTGACCTTCCTCTACCTTTCTCACCCTTGGTCTTCCTCTACCTTTCTCACCCTTGGTCTTCCTCTACCTTTCTCACCCTTGGTCTTCCTCTACCTTTCTCATCCTTGGTCTTCCTCTACCTTTCTCATCCTTGGTCTTCCTCTACCTTTCTCATCCTTGGGATTTCACAACAAGGACTGCCTAGTAATGCTATCGAAAAGGGTTTCCTTAATGTGTGCCCTATCCATCGCGTGCGTCTTCTTCTCATCTCTTGTTCCACTGGCGCTTGTCTGGTTCATGTTATCCGTTTCACATTAATGATCTTATCATACCATTTCAATCCTTCAATCAAAGGAGCCTATTGCACAAAAGAGCGTAAGAAACTCTACCCCAGAAGAAGTGGTAAGAAAGATCTTGATCTTATAGATAACTAAACTAATAAACAAACGAGTGTAATAAACTACTAACCATTATACAGGTTCACATAGACATCTCAAATAACGATGCTCCTTCTCTCCTCGTGTTTTTTTCCTACTTCTTCTTCGCGCCTTTCTTGTTCCTTTTCTTCTATTAATCGTCATTTTCTTTTTCCTTCTTATTTTTCTTTTATTTTTTCCTTCCATCTATTCTTCTTTCGCCTTTTTTAACTATTTATTTTGTGCTTTTGCCTTTCTTTTTGTTTATTCTCTATTTTCTTCGTTTGCATCTTCTTCCTCTTTATCCATGCAATATAGAAGGGCTGCCCCTGTTTTTGCTGAGGCCCATGTGCTCCGACGGGGGCTGATAAAAAAGAATTATGAGAAAGGTGGTCATAAATCTGTAGTAGTGTATATACTCAGTTGTCAGATTGCACCCTTAGTAGTAGTAGTAGCCAACTTCAGTCACAACTGACTATGGGAAAGCGCCGCTGAGGTGATAGCCCTCAGCTGCTTTTGTTCCTGGTGTTCCTTTTGGCGTGTTCCGTTCTCTTCTGCCTGTTGTGAGAGCTTCTTTTCTCCCAGTCTGAGGTGGCGTCGTACGAGGCATCGCCACTTAGGTACAATCGGCAGCTTCATCCTCCAGGTTGTTAGATTTATGTCCAGTACCTTCATGCCTCTCTTGCACACGTCTTTGAACGTCAGCTGCGATTATCTGGCTCTTCTTTTGCCACTTTGCCAATTATCCGTACTAAATATCTTTGGGGAGGCGATTATTTTCCATGCTGCGGACAAGGCCAAGACAACGTAAGTGAAAAATAACATTATAAACATTGTTGAGAACTGTTTCGAGGTGTGAAGTATAGTTTGGTTATTTTTGGTATCGACGTTTTTGCACCTCGAAACATCCTCTCAACAATGAATACAAGTTCAAATACCATTGTTGATGATGATTGTTGATGTTTTAACACAAATGAGAAGGGCTCATTTGAGTGTTCATAAACAGTCACGACATGACGGCTCACGAATTCGTGGGTTAATGACTGTTCACAACGATCGTATGTCCTATTTTGACGACGTTGGTAGAACAAAGGGACAGTCAGTATGATTTTCTCTTTTGAGCGAACAGGATGTGTTCTGCCCTCTGAATGTTTGTGTGTGTGTATGTGTTGCCCATGCCATTCTGTGTATGTGAATAATTATTGTTTATGTATATCAGCATGAGAATTCTATTGGAGTTTGTAGATGTAAGCTCAAAGTAAAGCTGTGTATTACTCATTGATTTGCAGCATGTACGTTCGTTAAAGAACAGTTACATATAAAAGAAGGACATTATCTTTATAGAAATCACGGGTTCTTATAGCGTGGGACATGTCTGGTGACAGTCCTATAAACTATGAGATGGTATTCGCCCAGGAACTGATGCTCAGGTAGCCAGTTCGTTATTTACAAGTAAACTATGCGTGATTCCTATATACACACATTGGGATTCTCGCTGGTGCTACGGAGTTCATGCACTGTGCTGAGATCCTCCTTGTGGGATCTTTAAGGGAGGCGTGCGGAGCACTGATGGAGCAATGAAGATAGTCCTTAAAACCAAACAAACCCAAACCAACGACGGACTTACGTGTGCTATCCGCGGAAATTCATACTATCTTACTAGACATCACCAACAGGATTTCTGAAGTTCCAAGCCACCATATTGGTTAAAATCGACGTATATTGTATGTAACCGTTAGTGGTGAAGAGAAAATATTCGAGTAGAATTATTCTTTATGAGGGTAACGTTTTAGGATGAAAGATTAACTGAAATTATTTACAGTCTAACGGAAATAATCGACACAACAAAAGGAAGGTGACAAAAGTAGTGTTGACGTCCCTTGATTGCAGTGATTTTGTG
The DNA here is from genome assembly GCA_024509875.1 of Oreohelix idahoensis. NCBI lineage: Eukaryota > Metazoa > Mollusca > Gastropoda > Stylommatophora > Oreohelicidae > Oreohelix > Oreohelix idahoensis. The sequence goes on from JAMPIV010012071.1 coordinate 79,602, forward strand.
TGACTCATATTGGTTGAGAATTATAATGTTAATTTTTGTTTTATTTTTTGGGGAAGCTCAGCTACCTGAGCAAAGAGACAGACTTTGCACGGGAAATTTATATTTGGGTGAGCTGTTTGTGAGACAAAGTTGATCGAGAATGTTCAGAAATAGTTGTAGTGGTAAATCGAAGTTTGAAAGTAAAGCAGTTAGATAACAGACGCGATAACGTTTAGAACCAAGTTTGCTTGAGTGTTAAAGCCAGTATCTAGAAGTGGCGGCGAAGTAGAAGTTATCAACGGACGATATGCCAAATGAATTTGGTTGATTCCGTGGTGACAGAAATGTGTACTATCGTCTAGACGCCTATCTCGCATTATTTTGGCCACAGTGTATAACAGTTTTGTTGTTTATTCTGACGACAAGATGTCAGTGTTCCCAGTCACAGAAAATGTATGTATTTCGAAAACCCAGGTACGCTGAACATTTTAGGGTCATATAACCAGTAAGAAAAGAACAGTAGGCAAGTAGACAGGCTAGTGAGCAGAAGACAAACTTGGTAAATCGTCATCCCTGGCGATCAGGCCAGTATTCTTAAGGTTACGCCAAGTAGAACAGAAGAAATATATCAGAACAAGAAGAACAATGATTTCGTACCAAGAATTAGATAAAAAGTAAAATATTTGACAACAAGTGAGATGAGAAGAAGACGTTGGCGATGAACAGGACACACACAATGAGGAAACCCGTTGATAGCCGTACAAGGCAAGTCTTTGTTCTGGAATCTCAAGGGAAAGAGAGCTGGAGACAGAAGTGAAAAATGATAAGGAAAACATGGAAATAAATTGAGCGGATGGCACGTGATAGGAGGGACTTGGCATGTGTTTGTTCAAGGCTATGGTTCTTGGGGAGTTAATGGGTATTGACTTATTGATTCTGCACAATGGAAAAAAGGAACTGAAGATAGACATCCAAGGGATTAAACACATGTGTGAAGAGACTTCGCTGAATTTGACAGAATATGAAGTTTTGGGGTGAGTTTGTTGTACTCCTATGTTCCGAAAGGAGCGGAAGAGTAATTATTTTGGTCCAACAGCTGATACTGCCGCAGTGAAGTGAAGTGTTCGAGATTACTCTAAACTAGGTCCAGCATTGAGAGGTGGGGTTGACCAGTTTCCTTCCTCGTTGCCATTTTCTTCTTTAACTCAACAGCACAGTCAGGTACCCATTTACAGATGGGTAGACTGGAGTGTATCGACGCCGTGAATCAAACTTGGCACTTTTGCCACGAGAGACAAGTGCTTTAACAACTCTGTCCATCGGACGCTCCGAAAAAAGAGCAATGAATGAATGAATGAATGAATGTGTTATTTATAGCCGCGTGTGTTATTTTAGTCATTCCCATATTACCAAATGTCTTAGACAAACATGCTGTTGCGAACAATGAAGCGGTCACACCAGTGTATCGGGAAAATACTTAAAAGGCGCGCATTGCACCGTGAAAACTAAATTCAATGCCGATAAAAAAGAGCACACTGAACCAGTTGCGACAGCCAGGAGGGGGTGCAATCAAACACTAATATGACAGCACTGAACCGTTTAAAATGCACTTATAAGCTTAACATATTTGTCTGTGTGTTTTATGAGCGGAGCCAATAGAATTATCCGTTGCAGGTGCCAAATACTTAAAGTACGCCCCTTCACAGGAATTTCCGTTTTGTTTTGTGGCGTATTGACCATATTTCAGGATAATTTTGACTTACAAACATTCAGTGAATGTATCACAAAGTGCACAACATAATTAGTTCCCCGTCATCTTTTGGCGGGTTGTGTCTCGTTTCTTACTGTTTTTGTTACTGTTATATTTCTAGCTTTGTTAAACAACTAGCCTTAACCTAACCCCAACTCTGTTTCTAGCTTTGTTAAACTTACTTACTTAGTAGTTCCCCTTCTACCGTGAGGTGTAGAGGTTTGGAAGAGAGAGCGCCAGGCTATCCTATCGGCTGTCTTCCTCCTGGCCTGGTTCTATTCTAGTCCTCGGTCCTTCAAAGTCTAATGTTGTCCTCCGAGCGGACTCTGGGTCGTCCTGGAGGTCTGAATCCATGGCTCTTTGTTTTCCATGCTTGTTGTGGTAGCCGATCTTTTCCCATTTTGCAGACATGGCCAAACCATTTTTGTTGGGACTGTTCTACTTGGGTCTGCAGGGGGTGGGATTTTAGGCCCTGACGTATCGTCTGGTTGCGGACCATGTCTCTTCTTGTTACTTCAACCACCTTCCTCAAATACCTCATTTCCAAGGTTTGGGTCTGGCTTTTGTGGGTTGTAGTCATTGCCCATGACTCGCATCCATATGTCAAGACTGGGACATAGGTGGAGCGGTATACAGCCATCTTCGTTTTCTTACCAACCTCTCTCTTGCTGAGGAATCTTCTATTTATGGCCTGAAAAAGTCTCCCAGCTGCCGCTTTTCGAGTGGCCAACTCTTCTTTGATGCCTCCCTTTCGGTCTATAATAGCCCCGAGATATCTAAAGTGTCGACTTACTCCATGACCTATTCTCCCAGCTTAATCTGATGTCCACTTTCTTCTCGTGATATCACCATGGATTTTGTTTGAGAGCTGCTTATGACCATCCCTATCTTCTCCAGCACTTCCTTCCAGACTTGCAGGTTGGATTGGAGATGTGCCTCTGATTTAGCAATCAGGGCAACATCATCTGCAAATGCCAGATCTGAAATACAGACCTGTCTCATCTTCCAGTACCCCACTGAATACTTTCTTGTTCTCTGCTTACATGCCTTGATGAATCACTTTACTTCGCTGACTGTATATTATTGTAACTTCGTGTTCATAGTTTTCTGAATACATAAGACAGAGATTGGAATATTACTCGAGTTTGTTATTACTTTAAGGTGTCCAAAGATGAAGCACGTACCATTTATAGTGTTCTCACCTTAGACGTACGAGTCGATATTTAGAGTTTGCTCCTTCCAAATGTTTTTTTTTGCGTCTGTTTCTATTTTTGTGTGCCTGCCTCTGTTTCTGTATATCTGCCTCTATTTTTTTATATCTGCCTCTATTTTTATGTCTGCCTCTATTTTTTTTGTCTGCATCTATTTTTTGGATCTACCAGTTATTTTAAGTCTGCCTCTATTTTTGGGTCAGTTTCTTTTTTAGGGGTTGGCTCTATATTTTGTTGTCTGCCTCTATTGTTTGGGTCTGGTTCTATTTTACTGTATAACGTCATCAGACTTAACGGTCTCTTATATTTGGACATGCGTACTAATATAACTGACTAGGTTGAACGGGACACGCTTCGCCAAATTTTTTTTTTTTTTAAATGAAACAAATGACTAGCAACGCTGTTAACTCGCTTCCAGGCTATATTGACTCAAGTCATTAACTCTCCTTTTGAAGCTGTAGAGGATTGATAGAACTGATATTATTTGAACAACATTCACACAACTTGACCATGATAACGTGTAGGGACAAGGCATTAGGATTTATGGTTAGTCTATAACGCGACGCACTAAAGACGATTTATCAATGTTAACTTACTGTTACGTGTGATTCAACCAGTGCGGATTATAAAGTCTTCGTTGGTCTCTATGTTTCAGAGCCATACAATGAGACTAAATGTGTGGGTTGAGAGACTATTATATATGAGATGGACTCGATATATTTTAATGCCGATTCAAGTCACTATGCAATGAAAGCTTCTCTTATCACCTCAGATTATAATGTTTGGTGGAGAAGGTTGGTAGGGACTTATGGTCATTTTCGGGCTCACAAAGGGACTTGTCAAACACATCGTCTCAACTTTAGTTTAGGCAGCACTTAGGATGTAGAATAAAGAGAGAGGGATAGTACCTCACGGTGAGAGACAGCCATGTCCTTTTTAGGATAGTCAGGATCCTATTTGGTTCTCCTCTCTTTATCTAGCTCATGTATGGCTCCTCGAATACCGCTTGTGTACGGCGGTGGCCACATCCCGGGCAACAGTCTTGGCTGACTGGCTAAACTACATGGGTGGAGTAGGAGCAATCTTACTCAAGGGAATGTCCATCCCTAGTACACAAAGACTGAGACGGTGAGTGAGGCGGAGGAATCTGAGAAGATCAACGGCTCGCAAAGCAAAACAGCAAAGTGTGTGGCGCACTAGAGGCATGTCGGACATAGAAAAAGACAATGGCTAGCCACCGTGGAAGAGATTGGGGCCTTACCACGTACTTCCTACAGAACGTAATGGGATCACAACAACAAGTTGGAGATCCATTACAGCCAACCTTCGTTGTGGAGATGGCAACTGATGATGAGTGCCGGTCAAAAACGCAACATTTTAAATTGATGTAAGTGTACATTAAGAGAAACTCGTGTTATACATATTTACTGACGTGTATTGAGCCTAGCGTGCATTAATTTTTCCCATATAAAATATAACTGCATATTTCTAAAATAGCAACAAACAACCGAAACATTTTTTTTCGGAATTTAAAATATTTTGTCATTAACGTCTTTGCTACATAAGTGTTACAAAGAAAATAATATAACTAACTATTTAATTTAAAAAAAATTATGACTAGCTTTTCCGCACATATTACTCCCATCGTAATAAAAATTACGTCCCTTAGATAAAACGCATAAATGTATCTTAACGTTTAAGTATGAGTGAAACAACAATGCGGTGGTAGTGGAACATTGATAAGAGTTCCCAATGTCAATGTCTGGTTGTGTAGCGAATACAGAAAGCTCCAATCCGAAGTAGTTTATTTTAGCACTTCCATGTCAATAAAACCATGAATTAGTGTCTGATATCGGTAGGGTTTTCCCCCACTACCTCATCTGTAGAACATTCTACATGACATCATAAGATATTTTATTTACATGTCATTTACAAATGCATCATCCTGTCTTTCATGACCATATAAGGTCTTGCTTCTTTCGTTTTGCTTGTCAAATGTTTACAAACTCTCTACGTCATAGAACTATCACTATAATCTCCTCCAAGATGTTATTTCTCTGTAATTGATTATCACAACAAAGTCCATCTGCCGGAAGTATTACATCACAGTTCGTGCCTTAATCTTTAGCAAGATGGTCATTTTCTACATCCCAGTGAGATCTGCAGTGTAATTTATCATGTCTTGTTTGCGAGCTCGCATCTTGTCATACTGGAACTTAGTAGCATGTACCGTCCGCAGACAGAAAGTCTGGGTTAACGAGAATATCGGCCAGTGTAAACTTTTACTCCGTCTGGAGCTAGCGATAAGCCAAAAATCAATGTTGTAAATTCACAAAGGAGAAAATAATCAGGGAGAGAGGGGTGGCTGATAGGTGTGACAAGATGTGATAAGAAAACCTTGAACGATGAAAGTGTAACAACGATAAGAAGCGAGTGAAAAGACCCAAAAAGAAAGGGCACAGGATAGAAAATGCAGGAGGTCACAGAAAAAATGTAATGATCGAAGTTTTGACTTGTCACAGGAATCTTAAACCTAAGCCCAAACCCTAACTTTAATCCTAACTCTAACGACGTCGGGGACTTATTTGTGTGACTTCAAAGAACACGACCTAATGTGCTTCAATTCAGCCAGCTTCCTCTATATGCATCCTACCTTGTTCCAACACCTTTTCCACTTTTCTTGTTCATGTGATATTTACCAGTGTCTTGTCCTCAGTTCTTCACTAGTAATCAGGCCATACCATTTCAACCCCTCTATTCTGTACAATAACTGATGACAATGACTGTTGATGTGGAACTGATGACAAGAACCTTACAAGTGCCTCTATTTTTATGTCTGCCTCTGTTTTTTTTTTGTCTGCATCTAATTTTTGGATCTACCAGTTTTTTTTAAAGTCTCCCTCTATTTTTGGGTCAGTTTCTATTTTAGAGGTTGCTTCTATATTTTGTTGTCTGCCTCTATTGTTTGGGTCTGGTTCTATTTTACTGTATAACGTCATCAGACTTAACGGTCTCTTATATTTGGACATGCGTACTAATATAACTGACTAGTTTGAACGGGACACGCTTCGCCAAATTTGTAGTTAACTCGCTTCCAGGCTATATGGTCTTAAGTCACTAATTCTCCTTTTAAAGCTGTAGAGAATTGATAGAACTGATATTATTTGAACAACATTACACACAACTTGACCATGATAACGTGTAGGGACAAGGCATTAGGATTTATGGTTAATCTATAACGCGACGCACTAAAGACGATTTATCAATGTTGACGTGCGGTTACGTGTGATTCAACCACTGCGGATTATAACGTCTTCGTTGTTCTCTATGTTTCAGAGCCATACAATGAGACTTAATGTGTGGGTTGAGAGACTATTATATATGAGGTGGACTCGATATATTTTAATGCCGATTCAAGTCACTATGCAATGAAATCTTCTCTTATCACCTCATGTTATAATGTTTGGTGGAGAAAGTTGGTAGGGACTTATGGTCATTTTCGGGCTCACAAGGGGACTTGTCAAACACATCATCTCAACTTTAGTTTAAGCAGCACTTTGTGCCGGTCAAAAATTTAAATTATTAGGAATGTATATGTGTACATTAAGAGAAACTTGGGATATACATATTTACTGACGTGTATTGAGCCTAGCGTGCATTTATTTATACCGTATAAATTATTACTGCATATTTCTGTAATAGTAACAAACGACAGAAAACATTTTTTTTTCGGAATTTAAAATATATTGTTATTTTCTTCTTTGCTACATAAGTGTTACAAAGAAAATTATATAACTAACTATTTAATTTAAAAAAAAATTATGACTACCTTTTCCGCACATATTACTACCCTTGTAATAAAAATTACGTCCCTTAGATAAAAAGCATAAATGTACCTTAACGTTTAAGTATGAGTGAAATAACAATGCGGTGGTAGTGGAACATTGATAAGAGTTCCCAATGTCAATGTCTGGTTGTGTAGCGAATACAGAAAGTTAGTTAAAAGTCAGTGTCTTTACGTGCTTGTTGTATATGTGGAAACTGACTTTTGCCCCCCCTCCCCCTCCCCCCCAACCACCCCAACTTTCTTTCTTTTTCTCAAATGCGTATGGAATCAATACTTGCCGAGTTTATATATGTAACCCACCAAGCAGTGGAAGGGAGGTAACTAACAATCATTAATGTGACTGCCATAATAAAAAAAATAGCCTATATGTGTTGCAAGAAAGTGCCAAATATCTCTCAACTTGATTAAACTAATATTGAATCCAGGCTTGCGCCGTGGGCCCCCCCCCCCCTTTCCCTCCTCCAACCCCAATATTAAAAAAAAACCAAAAGACAACCACAGATGAAGTTTGAAAGATGTGTGCAAGAGAGACATGAGTAGTCTCTTATAACTTAGTCGGTTATACGGGACGCGCCTTGCCAAAACGAGGCAAAACCTTATTTAAAAAAAAAAAAATGCAAATGCCAGCTCTGAAATACAGACCTGTCTCATCTTCCAGTACCCCACTGAATACTTTATTGTTCTCTCCTTACATTCCTTTCACAATTGCCTCAGGCTGGTGGAATTGTGGATTTTAAAGGTGCAACCAAGGTGGAATTGGTTCATTTTCTGCACAAGACAACAGGAGGTGAAGACATTTGAGAGTTATGACCCAGGTGGGCCCGCCCCCTTAGAGTTTAAAGGAAAGTGTTGCCCGATTGCTAAATCATAGGCACATCTCCGATCCAACCTGCAAGTCTGGAAGGAAGAGCTGAAGAAGAGAGGGATGGTCATAAGCAGCTCTAAAACAAAATCCATGGTGATATCATGAGAAGAAAGAAGACATCAGATTAGGCTGGGAGAACAGGACCTGGAGCAGGTCGACCACTTTAAATACCTCGGAGCTATTATAGACCGAAAGGGAGGCATCAAAGAAGAGTTGGCTACTCGAAAAGTAGCAGTTTTGTTAAACAACTAGAATTAACCTAAACCCAACCCTGTTTCTAGCTTTGTTAAACAACTAGAATTAACCTAAACCCAACCTTGTTTCTAGCTTTGTTAAACAACTAGCCTTAAATAATCCCAACCCAGTTTCTAGCCCTGTTAAACAGTCAGCTTTAACCTAACTTCAACCCTGTTTCTAGCTATGTTAAACAACTAACCTTAACCTAAACCCAACCCTGTTTGTAGCTTTGTTAAACAACTAGCCTTACCCTAACCTCAACCCTGTCTCTAGCTTTGTTAAATAACTAACCTTCACCTAACCTCAACTCTGTATCTAGCTTTGTTAAACAACTAGCCTTAACCTAACCTTAACCCTGTTTCTAGCTTGGTTAATCAACTAGCCTTAACGTAACCTCAACACTGTTTCTAGCTTTTTTAAACAACTTGCCTTAACCTAAACCCAACCCTTTTTCTGTTTCTGTTACTTATAGGTAGCTCTATTACTACAAGCAACAACAACAACAACAACAAAAAGAGAAAATGTGTTGAAGGAACTTACCTCTGATACTAAACAAGCAGACAGATAATTCCAGAATACATGCCAAATGCACTCATGTTCCTCGGCTTACACAGGCTGAAGTCGGATCAGCGTGAAGATGGTCAGAGGAACGGGTAACAAATAACAACTAGATGAGATTGATCAACACTTGAGATCTGAGCGTCTGTGTGTGGAAAATGCGTCGAAGTAGGGAATATTAGACATGACGCCACCATACTGCCCCCTATAATGCCAGAGACATCATCATCATTTTCCGGTTTCCTCCGTACAGAGCATGGGAGCCACCGCTGTAGCTGGTCTCCCTTGCAGGAAGCATGTTCCAGGCAATCACGTGATCTTGCAGTGGTGGGTTCAGTAATAATTTGTTTTAGATTATGAGGTTACCAACCCCATGCCCAACCTCATGCTAGTGGCCTTGTACGACATGCCTGAGGGAGTAATGGTCCTATTCTTTCTTTGTTTCATCAGAGACTCCCCGGGGATTACACCAGGCTTGTTGTTTTTTAGAGTGGCTTTCTTTATTTACGCTACAGCTAGCCTTAACTTAACCTCAACCCTGTTTCTAGATTTGTTAAACAGCTAGCCTTAACTTAACCTCAACCCTGTTTCTAGATTTGTTAAACAGCTAGCCTTAACTTAACCTCAACCCTGTTTCTAGATTTGTTCAACAGCTAGCCTTAACTTAACCTCAACCCTGTTTCTAGATTTGTTAAACAACTTGCCTTAACTTAACCTCAACCCTGTTTTTAGATTTGTTAAACAACTGGCCTTAACTTAACCTCAACCATGTTTCTAGATTTGTTAAACAACTAGCCGTAACTTAACCTCAACCCTGTTTCTAGATTTGTTAAACAACTAGCCTTAACTTAACCCCAACCCCGTTTCTAGATTTGTTAAACCACTAGCCGTAACCTAACCCCAACCCTATTTCTAGATTTGTTAAACAACTAGCCTAAACCAAACCCCAACCCTGTTTCTAGATTTGTTAAACAACTAGCCTTAACCTAACCCCAACTCTGTTTCGGACTTGTCAAACAGTCTTAACCAAACCCCAACCCTGTTTTGAGCTTTGTCAAACATTTAGCCCAGAACCTAACCTCAACCCTGTTTCTAGATTTGTTAAACAACTCATCATCATCAGCTGCCATCTCCTCAACGAAGGTTGGCTGTAAAGGATCTCCAACGTCTTCTGTCTCTTGTCTTGGTGGAGCACTCTGAAAGACTCTTTCCTGTCGATCTCTTGAGGTTATCTTCCCACTTATAGCGCTGTCTTCCCCTTGCACTTTTGCCTTCACCTCTCCCTTCTATTATGGTCTTCTGCAGCGTGTTATGCCTTTTTATGTGGCCAAAGTATTTTAGCTGCCGAACTTTGATCTCCGTGATTAGTTCTCTTTTCAAACCTAGATTTTCTAGGACCTCCTTATTTGTTTTCTTCTCTTTCCACGAGATACGCCCCATTCTTCTATATATCCACATAAACAACTAGCATAAACCAAGCCTCAACCCTGTTTCTAGATTTGCAAAACAACTAGCCTTAACCTAACCTCAACTCTGTTTCGGACTTGTCAAACAGTCTTAACCAAACCCCAACTCTGTTTTGAACTTCGTCAAACAGTTAGCCATAACCTAATGTGGTAAGTTGGGATTATATAAATATTTATAGGGGACTTAGTGTACTGATTGAGATCAGCTGTGAAGGTATCTGTATATAATATGTGTGGTGTGTTACAGATGGCCTTACTTTGCTACCACATTTAGACCTCAGTCAGACTTATTCTGGAATATTGTGATGACTACGTTGAATGTCTAGGGTTATGATATTAATAAAATGTAAGTTCACAACAACAACAACAGACAAATAAACACTTTATTTAAGATTCACAACACTTTACAACACTATGACAAGCACATACATATAACACTCTAGAAGACTAGCTTAAGTAAGTCAAGTGTTAACTTTTAAATTATGTATTAATTTCTTTCAAGAATAGATATCCTGATCCAACTACAGAGTGAATCAGGAATCACAGTCAAATGTAAACTCAATGTCTATGTACAAAAATTATACAAAGGATCTTTGTCCTGACATAGAATATTATTACAATATGTTTGTAGTGTTATGCTCTGGTATTAAGAGGTAATACTGGCTTGTGAAGCTATGTTGTTGTTTGTCATCACGACTTCATGGGTTTGTTAATGGTGGAAATAATCTTGAAGGGTTCACAGTTCTTTTTCTTTGTAAAACAATAACTGTCCCTCTTGCTTTAGTATTACAGTCAATTTTTAAAGGGGTTTATACAAGGGTGAGCTGCTCTGGCTGACGAATTCTTAACTTAGGTGTCTGCGGCAGGAAAACTGTCTCCTCTGCTCGCTTGCTTCTCAGTTATCTTGAACTACACCACTGGTCGATATCTTGGACAAGGAGTCTGCTGCCAGCCTTCTGGATCCAGCAAAACTCAGACCAGGTGCTGCTCTAATACTTCAGTACCACGGTCCCTGAAATAAGAAGGTTGTACCTCCTTCTTCAGAACTAATATATAATCTATTTCCACACTAAAGTACAGGACATTACAAACACAGAGTTCAGCGCTGTATGCCAACTACAAGCTTCGCATGTGACAATATACCAGTATTCCTCTCCCTAATGGTTACAACACCTCTGCAATTCTAGCTGTACTTCCTTCTATACAATAAGATAGGTGTCATGTTACTAAATGGCAATCCCATATATGCCAATGCAGTTATACACCTTTCTGACAAGCTTTTACATGGTGGAGCAATATCTAGGCTTTGCCTTCTGTTTGCTACTGAACCACACACATACAGACACAATTTATCAATTCATATTCAATTTTCATATAATATATATACATATATATGAAATATGTCTAGCTTACCACAATTCAAGGAAATATACACAAGTACGTTGACTGGCGATGAATTCTGGCACAATTTTGATCTGCCTTATCCCAGGCTTTTATTAGAAAAATATTAGCTTGCTCGCCACGCACTTGCTTCTCACAAACTATATTTTCAAAACTGGCCCTGAACTGACGCTTCTATTTGCCTATATCGAACGCTCTAACCAATGAGACCATGTTTACAAGAGCCTTTGAAAAAAACTTTACCCATCCTACCGTAACCATTAACAACCAACTAGTATTTGCAGTCCGACTAATCCGGTTTCGCCTTACATATTTCTACAGCCAATCAAATCGTATCTAACGTGTTGGCCTCATTCCCCTAAAGCAGTGTTGTTCAAACAGCCATTATGAGCAAATATGATCTTGTGCTGTCAGACAACCTCACTATAGTATTTTGGCTATAATTTATTAAGTAATAGACCATTTGCGTAACACATAACATATTCTTTGTCAGCAAGTCTTAAGGTACAAGAATATATAAGTTTAATGGGGTTAAGTGGCTTCGTTCAAAATATGTATTATTCTAGGATAGTCGTGTATTTGTTTTTTTTATTTTTCAAACCACCACCTGTCCTGCCTTTTCGACTGTTCTGTCAGTATAAAGTCAGGATGTCAGACGTAAAACAGTATTGTGTCATGTTTCCTAATAAGCATTAAACATGTTTTTTTAAAACCTTACCTCGTATCGTTAGTGTTTTTTATCACTGTCTATTTGGAAAAATTCAAACCTGCATGCCTTTCGCGTGGGGTGGCATTAATTTTTAAATCGCGAGTCGACGTGGTAGCATTGCATGCATTCCTCCGTGCATCTCTCTCTCTCTCTCTTCTAAGCCCGTCTGTCTTCTAGGTTAACGTAGTGTATATAATGACATTAATGTAATATTATATCTAGGTCATTAAGCAGTGTGTCTATCAAGGTCGTCCAAGAAATACAGTACCAGTTTTATTTTTAGAAACGCGTGTAGTTTATGCAGTAGGCTTTTACTATCAAACGTGGAAGCGTTACATTTATTATGGCGTTCTACAACGCAGGTGTACGCTATTGGGAAAAGCACTGATCTTTTACCATTCTTCTTTCCTTCTATCAAATTACTTCGTTAGGCTTACATTTATTTTCTAATTTATATATGTGGATTAGAATTTTTCACGACAAATTCTCCCCACTTAAAACAGACATTATGTCAGTTCCTAATTCTATATACACATAGAGAAATGTATTATTATTCCTGGTGATCATTGTGATTCTCATCACACGGATTGCGGCTTAGAAAATCCGCACCCAGGTTAGTTTTTCCAGAAATATATTCTATGCTGAATTGAAATGGCTGCAAAAGCAAAGACCATCGGAGTAACCTCGTATTTTCATGCCTAGCCTGTGCTAGAAAAGCCAGGGGTTTGTGGTCCGTTTGTAACTTGAATGCCTTCCCATACAGATAAATATTGAATTTCTTAATCGCCCATATTACAGCAAGACATTCTTTTTCGCTAGTTGAATAATTTTTTTCAGCTTTATTCAACTTTCTGCTAGCATATGCCACTGGGGTTAGTTCCCCATCCAGTGAATCTGACTTCTGTAACAGGGTAGCTCCCAAACCGATATTACTTGCATCCGTTCTCACAATGAATTCTTGACTTAAGTCAGGTAATTTCAAAATAGGTTTGCTGGTGAGCTTCTCCTTCAATTCTTGGTAGGCTAATTCACACTGTGCTGTCCAGGTAATTCGATCTGGATTTCCTTTGCGTGTCAAATCAGTTAACGGTGCACATATGGAATTACAGTTTTTGATGTATTTTTGGTAGAAACCACATAATGAGACAAAAGATCTCACGTCTTTCTTTGTTTGTGGCCTTGGGGCTTTTCTTAGTTTCTCCAAGTTCTTGGGGTCAGGAGTCATGTTTCCCTGATGGACTGTGTGTCCCAAGAATTCTAATTCTTTACATCCAACGCAACATTTGGTTGGTCGGGCTGTCAAATTCGCTTCTCTAAGTCGATTAAACAACATGTTCAGAGAGTCAATGTGTTCCTCAAATGTTTCTGTAGCTATAAGGATATCATCCATGAAGTTTGTGATGCATGGATTACTCAGAGGATCCAACAATTTTCTCATCATTCTAGAGAAGACACTAGGCGCATTCTTCAATCCAAATGGCAATCTGTTAAATTCATAGTGTCCCTCTGAGGTACTAAAAGCTAGATAAGGTCTAATCTCAGGCTTTACCGGAATCTGATAGTATCCTTTGCTCAGATCCACTTTTGAGAAATATTTAGCTTTATTTAGCCTGGCAAACAACTGATTTGTATCCGGCAATGGATCCACCTGACCTTCTGTGATAGCATTCAGTCTCCTGTAATCTATACAGAGTCTATGTTCTCCGGAGGGTTTTCTTAAGAGCACCACACTGGAACTATACGAAGATTCACTGTGTGAAATGATTCCTTCCTTCAACAAATAGTCTATCTCTTCCTTCAAGGCTTTCTCCTTATCGAAAGGAATCGAATATGCCTTCATACATACAAGTGTTGGGTCAATAAGTTTCATATCATATTCCAATAAGTTTGTATGCCCCGGACGGTCCGTTAACACCTCTGTATGATCATATAAAACCTGTTGCACTCTCTTCTTCTGATCTTTCGTTAAGTGTGTACTGATTTTCACCTGTGCAGCTGTCTCACAGGGGTGTAATGGATATTCATATGATGAAAGTGGTTCCTTTTTCATCTCTATTGCAATATACAAGGTCAACAAATGTGTCTCTTCCTGATTTTCTCTTTCCAAATATTTCTTCAGGAGATTCACATGATAGATTTTTTCTTTCCCCTTCTTATCTATCTTATAATTTGTTCTAGACACCTTCTCTAGAACTGTATATGGACCTTGCCATCCAATTTGCAACTTATTCTGACTACCGGGTAGAAGAAGCAGTACCTTCTCTCCCACAGCCAATTCTCTGTCTTTAGCTTTCTTGTTGTAATAGGCAGCATGTTTTTTCCTGGCTTGTCTCAAATTTTCATTGGCAAGTTTCCAGCCAGTTTTTAAACGAGTGGTCAGCTCATTCACATATTGGTATGATGATGTAATATTTTCCTCTGCCTTTTCATCAGTCCACATTCTTAACAGAGCTTCGAGTGGACCTTTTATTGGCCTTCCAAATAATAATGTTGCCGGGGCCATACCGGTTGAACTATGGGGTACCTCCCGATAAGCAAAGAGGGCTGCGTGAAGGTACTGGTCCCATGTATCTGGTTTTTCATGTGCCAACTTTCTCAGGATCGACATCAATGTCCCATTAAATCTTTCCACTTGGCCGTTTCCTTGTGGATGGTACAGGCTACAATGGAAGTGTTTGGCTTGAAAGACCCTGAAAACTTCTTCGGTTAGTTTCCCATTGAACTGAGAGCCATTATCAGTCAAGATTTGGTTGGGAAAGTCTAACCTTGTGAAAATTGTGTATGGGCATTTCCCCTAGAGTTGCTGGTGCAGTCCAATGCTTAGGTGCTACTCGTTGGCACTCTGGACAGGATTTTACATATCGTTTGATATCTTCAGTTATTCCTGGCCAGAAATAGTGACAAGCTATACGCTGTCCTGTTGCGCTGATCCCCATATGACCACTGAAGGGAATCGCATGCCCTAGTTCCAACACTTTAGTCCTATATGAAGTGGGAAGGACCAGCTGTCCGTGACCATTGGATTCAGATCCAGCCTTCCCATAGATCAACTTGTTCTTCATATAAAATTCTCCCTTGCCTGGAGGTGTATGACATTTGGAGATTCAAACTGCAACCAAGGACGTAGCGACCATGACACTTCCCGTCGCCCGGATAAATGTGAAAACGCGATATGTGGAAGGAATCATAAAAGCAGCAGTGATAAATGAGCCAATCTACCCTCTGATATTGGGGTGTAGATATGTCTTCTTGGGGAATCCCAAGAGACCTGTGATATTGGCAACAGTGCAGACCAGATCACAGTCTAAAAAGGAGGAGGATAATCCAATAAATACTCATCCAGATGAGATGAGGAAGGCACAGGCGGAGGACAAAACACTCAAGCCGTGTTTCAAGAAGTTGCCCAAATCTCATACACCTCCAGGCAATTTCTTGAAACACGGCTTGAGTGTTTTGTCCTCCGCCTATGCCTTCCTCATCTCATCTGGATGAGTATTTATTGGATTATCCTCCTCCTTTTAAGACTGTGATCTGGTCTGCACTGTTGCCAATATCACAGGTCTCTTGGGATTCCCCAAGAAGACATATCTACACCCCAATATCAGAGGGTAGATTGGCTCATTTATCACTGCTGCTTTTATGATTCCTTCCACATATCGCGTTTTCACCTTTATCCGGGCGACGGGAAGTGTCATGGTAGCTACATCCTTGGTTGCAGTTTGAATCTCCACTGTTTCTGTGGTGTATTGATCTGCCTGCACCAGGTGAGAACTCACAACGGAATCATAATCTAAACCTGTATCATATAAGCACCTTATGGTGACTCCATTACAGATTACATTTTCACACACCGGGGGGTGGTACGGGTCCTGTAGTTCCGCAGGTTTGACCTTTTTCCCTTCTTTCCAGATGTCATAGCAGCACAATGAGGAGTTTTCCTTCTACAATTTTCGGTGGTATGATTGTCCATCCGACAATTCTTACACCACTTCCTTCCTTGGTTGAACGATTTTCTTTCATCAAATTTCCTTTCATCGAATTGTTGGGTTTTATTTTTATTATTATACCGTGTCCTATCAAGCTGGTGCTTACCTTTGTTCTGATCTCTATGATCAAATTTATTAAAGTTTTGTGGTGCCTTAAAATTGTCTACTTGTTTCTTTTTATTACCTGTTACCTCTGCTTGAGCTGCTTGATATCTTTCAGCAACATTTAGTAATTCACCCAGCCTCTCTGCACCTTGTTCCATGAGGAACTTTCTCAGGTCTGGAGCCATGGACTCTCTTAGTTGTTCTATAAGGATCATTTCCTTAAGATCTTAGGTTTTCCCCAGAGAAGTCCATTTCTCCAAGTATGTCTCTAACCGTGCAGAGAACTGGTGATATGTTTCACCTGACAGTAGTTTAGCATTCCTAAATTTTTTTCTATAAAATTCTCCATTCTTTTCATATCTTAACAAAAGAGCCTGCTTTAACATGTCATAATTTTCTTGATCATCTCTGCTCATCTTGGCGAAAACTTCATAAGGTGTACCACGAAGCCCTTGAGATAACTTTAAGCTCCACCTTTCTCTCTCTAACCCATACGTGGTAGCTAATAGTTCATATCTATTTAGATAGCTCTCAATATCATTGTCTTTCTCAACAAAATGATCTAGATGAAAATTCATAGCTGAGGTTGAGGCTCCCTGACTAGCAGTGGCATCGGAGGTAAAGGGACTGGCACCATTTTCAGGAACATGGCCTTGAAATTCCAACTCCCTTAGTCGTAACTCGTGTTCCCTCTGTAATCTCTTATCTTCTGCTTCCCTCTCTGCAGTCAATCGCTTGTCTTCCCTTTCCGCAGCCTGTCTCTTTTCTTCTCTTTCTGTAGCTTGCCTTCTTTCCTCTCTTTCTGTAGCTAGTCTCTTTTCTTCTCTTTCTGCCTCCAATTTCTTCTCTTCATACTGGAGCCTTTTAATCTCTGTCTCCCGATCTGCCTCCAATTGTAACTTCTTAGCCTCAGCCTCCAATGCTTTAGCCTCTTTGTCAGCCTCAATCTGCAACCTCTTAAGTTCTTTTTCAGCCTCTAACTTTCTTTAAGCCTCTTTTTCTAATCTTTCCGATTCTAATTTTCTTTCTGCTTCAAATTTTCTTTCTTCACGTTCAATATATTTGTCACATTCAGTAGTGACATAAGCAATCATAACTTGCCCGTCCATTCCTAACTCTTTAGCAGCCTGCATAGCAGCAGATCGAAATTTTGCCAATTCCGCCATTTTCTAACAGGCAAATGTATACAATATTTAACTAAACAATTTTATCTATGAGTAATTAACTAAGGACAACCACAAGCACTGAGAGCTCAACCTTATTTTTCCACCCAAGAATACCTTTTTAATTTTTATTATTTCCAGAAGTGAATTACTCCCAATATATATGCTAGGGGAAGGTTCAATATCCCGGGAGCGAGCCCCCAATTTATGTGGTAAGTTGGGATTATATAAATATTTATAGGGGACTTAGTGTACTGACTGAGATCAGCTGTGAAGGTATCTGTATATAATATGTGTGGTGTGTTACAGATTACCTTACTTTGCTACCACATTTAGACCTCAGTCAGACTTATTCTGGAATATTGTGATGACTACGTTGAATGTCTAGGGTTATGATATTAATGAAGTGTAAGTTCACAACAACAACAACAGACAAATAAACACTTTATTTAAGATTCACAACACTTTACAACACTATGACAAGCACATACATATAATACTCTAGAAGACTAGCTTAAGTAAGTCAAGTGTTAACTTTTAAATTATGTATTAATTTCTTTCAAGAATAGATATCCTGATCCAACTACAGAGTGAATCAGGAATCACAATCAAATGTAAACTCAATGTCTATGTACAAAAATTATACAAAGGATCTTTGTCCTGACATAGAATATTATTACAATATGTGTGTAGTGTTATGCTCTGGTATTAAGAGGTAATACTGGCTTGTGAAGCTATGTTGTTGTTTGTCATCACGACTTCATGGGTTTGTTAATGGTGGAAATAATCTTGAAGGGTTCACAGTTCTTTTTCTTTGTAAAACAATAACTGTCCCTCTTGCTTTAGTATTACAGTCAATTTTTAAAGGGGTTTATACAAGGGTGAGCTGCTCTGGCTGACGAATTCTTAACTTAGGTGTCTGCGGCAGGAAAACTTCCTCCTCTGCTCGCTTGCTTCTCAGTTATCTTGAACTACACCACTGGTCGATATCTTGGACAAGGAGTCTGCTGCCAGCCTTCTGGATCCAGCAAAACTCAGACCAGGTGCTGCTCTAATACTTCAGTACCACGGTCCCTGAAATAAGAAGGTTGTACCTCCTTCTTCAGAACTAATATATAATCTATTTCCACACTGAAGTACAGGATATTACAAACGCAGAGTTAAGCGCTGTATGCCAACTACACGCTTCTCATGTGACAATATACCAGTATTCCTCTCCCTAATGGTTACAACGCCTCTGCAATTCCAGCTGTACTTCCTTCTATACAATAAGATAGGTGTCATGTTACTAAATGGCAATCCCATATATGCCAATGCAGTTATACTCCTTTCTGACAAGCTTTTACATGGTGGAGCAATATCTAGGCTTTGCCTTCTGTTTGCTACTGAACCACACACATACAGACACAATTTATCAATTCATATTCAATTTTCATATAATATATATATATACATATATATGAAATATGTCTAGCTTACCACAATTCAAGGAAATATACACAAGTACGTTGACTGGCGATGAATTCTGGCACAATTTTGATCTGCCTTATCCCAGGCTTTTATTAGAAAAATATTAGCTTGCTGGCACGCACTTGCTTCTCACA
This sequence comes from Oreohelix idahoensis, assembly GCA_024509875.1. Taxonomy (NCBI): domain Eukaryota; kingdom Metazoa; phylum Mollusca; class Gastropoda; order Stylommatophora; family Oreohelicidae; genus Oreohelix; species Oreohelix idahoensis. The sequence continues at coordinate 98,483 of JAMPIV010012071.1, forward strand.
AACTATATTTTCAAATCTGGCCCTGAACTGACGCTTCTATTTGCCTATATCGAACGCTCTAACCAATGAGACCATGTTTACAAGAGCCTTTGAAAAAAACTTTACCCATCCTACCGTAACCATTAACAACCAACTAGTATTTGCAGTCCGACTAATCCGGTTTCGCCTTACATATTTCTACAGGCAATCAAATCGTATCTAACGTGTTGGCCTCATTCCCCTAAAGCAGTGTTGTTCAAACAGCCATTATGAGCAAATATGATCTTGTGCTGTCAGACAACCTCACTATAGTATTTTGGCTATAATTTATTAAGTACTAGACCATTTGCGTAACACATAACATATTCTTTGTCAGCAAGTCTTAAGGTACAAGAATATATAAGTTTAATGGGGTTAAGTGGCTTCGTTCAAAATATGTATTATTCTAGGATAGTCGTGTATTTGTTTTTTTTATTTTTCAAACCGCCACCTGTCCTGCCTTTTCGACTGTTCTGTCAGTATAAAGTCAGGATTTCAGACGTAAAACAGTATTGTGTCATGTTTCCTAATAAGCATTAAACATGTTTTTTTAAAACCTTACCTCGTATCGTTAGTGTTTTTTATCACTGTCTATTTGGAAAAATTCAAACCTGCATGCCTTTCGCGTGGGGTGGCATTAATTTTTAAATCGCGAGTCGACGTGGTAGCATTGCATGCGTTCCTCCGTGCATCTCTCTCTCTCTCTCTCTCTCTCTCTCTCTCTCTCTCTCTCTCTCTCTCTCTCTCTTCTAAGCCCGTCTGTCTTCTAGGTTAACGTAGTGTATATAATGACATTAATGTAATATTATATCTAGGTCATTAAGCAGTGCGTCTATCAAGGTCGTCCAAGAAATACAGTACCAGTTTTATTTTTAGAAACGCGTGTAGTTTATGCAGTAGGCTTTTACTATCAAACGTGGAAGAGTTACATTTATTATGGCGTTCTACAACGCAGGTGTACGCTATTGGGAAAAGCACTGGTCTTTTACCATTCTTCTTTCCTTCTATTAAATTACTTCGTTAGGCTTTACATTTATTTTCTAATTTATATATGTGGATTATAATTTTTCACGACACCTAACCCCAACCCTGTTTCGAAATTTGTCAAACAGCTAGCTTAAACGTAACCCCAACCCTGTTTCGATCTTTGTAAAACATAGTAACGTCCGACAAACATTGAAGCCTTATTAAAAACAAAACAACATAATTTTTTAAAAGTCGAACTTGATGCGAAACGCTTCATATCGATGTGACCACTGCTTTCATTGAAAATAGTCTAGACGTCTGAGAGTGTTTGAAGAAGAATATCGATAGATACACGGGCAACATGATAACCCCCTGTCTACTATCCGTCATCAACTAGAAAGTGTTAGGGATTGGGTATGCTATTACCGTGTAAAATGATCTACATATCCAACAAATAGATTTTATCTAGTTGCCGATCTAGACCAGTTCCAAAAGCGGGCGAAGGAAGTTACAGACTCACCAAAACGTTGGAATACGTCATTACAAAAGTGAGAATCCCTTTTATAACATAAATTACGTCATCAGTTATGACCCTTCTTTGTTTACTCTATGGGGTAGAAGTAAAAACAATAAACAAGCAATTATAAGAGAGATTTGAGTCCCTTGATACATAGAAGAATTGGGCGCAAATCATGGACAGAGAAGAAACCAAATAAAGAAGTCCTTTAAAAAACTAGGAATCCGCAGAGAATTAATTAATGAGAACAAAGACAGTCCGATATAATAGTTTAGTCACATAAAAAGACATAACACATTGCTGAAAACAATAAGGCAAGGAAAAGTTGATATTTAGGTATCGGAAAACAAAATTATTGTACTGAATTAGCCACGCTTTATATCTTAATTATAACCAAGCAGAGGTTGAACGGGATATTTGTTTCATCAATATTTAAAAAAAGAAGAAAAAAGACAAGAAGAAAGAGGAAGAATTATAAGTGGGAAGATAACATCAAGAGATGGACAGGAAAGAGACTATCAGAGTGTACCATCAAGACAAGAGACAGAAAATGTTGGAGATTCATTGCAGTCGATCTTCCATACTCTGATGATCAATGAACAGGTTGAAAAAAAATGTTGAGCAAAAATTAGGTTTTGAGAAAGAGAAATTAAAAAGAAAGAGAAAGTAAAAGCGGTGATAGAAATGTTAATCCACAACAAGAAATAAATAGAGAAATCAAACCGGCAGGAACTGGTGCGGTTCTACCGTCCTGATAATGATAGGATACACGGCAATGAGAGAGCTGACAGACTAGCTTCGAGAGTAGCCATAACTGGATATGGGTGAATGAGCGATACTAATTACCATTAACGATCAACTATTAGAGAATGACACTGCAACCGACAAATCAACAAAGCTAAAATTCTGGAATTCGGCACCAAACGTAAGACTAGGAAGGATGGACGTATGAGAGGATGCATCCATAGATTATACGACCAACGCGCTACATGAAATATTCGTATTCATACATTTGATGAGGGAGACTGAACATCTATGGGTTTGCTCAATGATATTAGTTCTTAACTACAATAACACAAACAGTAAGAAACACAGGTATACCTCGGAGATATTGCGGGTTCGGTCCCAGACCACCGCAATAAACCGAATATCGAATTAAAGCGGGTCACACCCATTTTTTGGCCTCCCGGTGCAGACAAAAGCCTAAAATCTTGTTTACACTTTGTCTTTTAAGTGCGCAATAGTGCTAGGTCTTAAAAAAAACAAAACAGTGTATTGTAAAATTAAAAATACTTAATTACTTTAAAAAAAAATGCTAATCTTCATCTGAGCCTACAGCGAATCGTAATTTTTTTGCTGGTGAAGAGCCAAAATCTATCGGAAGAAGGCACGCAATTTACACACGTTAAATGCAAAAAAATATGAAATGATAAAATGGACATATTACAACTTACCTCGATTATCGGGAATGAATTTACAGACTTCTTGCACACGAAAAGCTTGTGTATAGTTACGGGCCACTGGTTTTAAGAGGCTGTCTTACATGTGATCGGATATTAATTTAATTAAATCCTAATGTTATTCTGAATGTTGGTTCATAGGACTCATGGTTTCCAATACTATAATCGAGTTTTCCTTCTAATACCAGAAGATCCTCTACTTGGTCCAGTCCTTATGTTGAAAACCTGTTTCTATTCGTTATCCTGGCTGTCTGAAATGTCTTTTTGCCTAGGTGAAAATGCAGTGAAGCAGTCTAAACAAGTTACAGATTATACGGAATATGTTCGCTCATACTTCAATGTGGTTTTGTTGGACAAAGCTCCAATCAGAAATAGTTTATTTTAGCACTTCCATGTCAATAAAACCATGAATTATGTCCGATATCGGTAGGGGTTTCCCCCACTACCTCATCTGTAGAACATTCTACAAGACATCATAAGATATTTTATTTACCTGCCATTTATAAATGCATCATCCTGTCTTTCATGACCATATAAGGTCTTGCTTCTTTCGTTTTGCTTTTCAAATGTTTACAAACTCTCTACCTCATAGAACTATCACTATAATCTCCTCCAAGATGTTATTTCTCTGTAATTGTTTATCAGTACAAAGTCCATCTGCCGGAAGTATTACATCACAGTTCGTGCCTTAATCTTCAGCAAGATGGTCATTTCCTACATCCCAGTGAGATCTGCAGTGTAATTTATCATGTCTTGCTTGCGAGCTCGCATCTTGTCATACTGCAACTTAGTAGCATGTACCGTCCGCAGACAGAAAGTCTGGGTTAACGAGAATATCGGCCAGTGTAGACTTTTACTCTGTGTGGAGCTAGCGATAAGCGAAAAATCAATGTTGTAAATTCACTCCTTCGCTAAGCGTCACCGATAACAAAGGAGAAAATAATCAGGAGAGAGGGGTGGCTGATAGGTGTGACAAGATGTGGTAAGAAAACCTTGAACGATGAAAGTGTAACAACGATAAGAAGCGAGTGAAAAGACCCAAAAAGAAAGGGCACAGGATAGAAAATGCAGGAGGTCACAGAAAAAATGTAATGATCGAAGTTTTGACTTGTCACAGGAATCTTAAACCTAAGCTTAAACCCTAACCTTAATCCTAACTCTAACGACGCCGGGGACTTATTTGTGTGACTTCAAAGAACACAATCTACTGTGCTTCAATTCAGCCAGCTTCCTCTATATGCATCCTATCTTGTTCCAGCACCTTTTCCACTTTTCTTGTTCATGTAATATGTACCGGTGTCTTGTCCTCAGTTCTTCACTAGTAATCAGACCATACCATTTCAATCCCTCTATTCTGTACAATAACTGATGACAATGACTGTTGATGTGGAACTGATGACAAGAACCTTACAAGTGCCAGTGGATCAAGAGATGAGAAGAAGACGTTGGCGATGAACAGGACTGTCAGCCCACGTGACGGCGCGAGCAGGCATCGCTGGGATGTGAGAAGTCTGACGAAGTAGAAGATATATTACTAGGCCACAATAAAGCCTAAAAAATAGTTGTGGTGTAGATTTGTAATTTCGCTCTAGAAATAGCTGTGGGTTATATTTGTGTTTTCGCTCCTTTAAGAGCATTCCATCGCGTATTATTTAAGTGGCCCAGTCAATACGCGGTGCGGACTAAGTTGAGCGATTAGCCCAAAGGCCTATATAAGAAGTGCCTAGCCGGCGAACGAGTCTCTCTCGTTGCCAGTCGCCCCAAAGAAACCAGAAAACAAGAGTCGATCTACAGTATAGATGCCTTGAACACGTGAGTTTGATTTCAAAACAAATTAGCATTAGTGTTCTGTAATTCTGAAGTTATATTCAGCGTGAGTCAGTTCTAATGTTTAATGAAATAAATAGATGTGTTTCATGAGGAGATTTCTTTTTAGGACATTCGATTTAGTTCTGAAATGATAGATGAGTGAAAATAATGTGTGGATAGATTTCACTAGTGTTAAGTCCAGATCACAACTGTAAGAGTTTTAGTAGCAATTATTTATTCACCAGACCGGGAATATTTAGTAGGAGAGTATTTTATACTTGGAACTTGACAGAGATGTTATCTGGGACTGTAATTTAGATAGTATTAACTAGTTGGGAAGATGGCAGCCCGGGGGGGGGGGCACGTGTTAATGACTGCATAAAGAAGGCGCCAGCAAGTCTGCATACCACGCTTAGTTATCAGCGTACTTACGCTATGTTATATTGTGTGAATAGACACGTGGGTGAAGGCAGGTTAAGGTAATTTTATTCAGTAATAGAAGAGATAGTTGTCGTGTTAAGTCTCCTTTATGTGATGAATTTAGTTCTAGTTGTTAAGTCAAGAGTAATTTTATTTTATTTTTTAATGTAAGAGTAATTAAGTGTATTTCACGATAATTGATAATACTACTGTATATATTTAGTGGGTCACTTTGAGATTAGTTTAATTACATCTGTTGTGTACACTCAAGCCCGGATGAAAAAGGAGGAGGGCGGCCTGCATGGAGGCCGTAAGGAGGCAGCCCCTCTACCATGCAAAGGCACAACAGGCCAATCACCTGTTTGCTTTAAATCATGATTACGCGAACTACAAGAGAGAAAACCGGACTGATTCTAAAGGCGACGAACTGGAACGGACTACGGACTACGACTTATGGAACTTGGAACACAAGAAGTATAAATGGGAAGGAAGAGGAGCTGGTGGAAGAGATGAGGAAAGCAAAACTAGAAATCCTGGCTATAACGGAAACGAAGAAAAAAGGACAAGGAGTCATGGATCTCGATGGCAACACGTTGCTCTACAGTGGTGTACCTATATCTGAAAGAGCTAAAGGGGGCGTGGGTTGCATTGTGGCCCAAAATCAAAAAGATAGTATCAAGGGATGGAACTTTGTCTCGGAGCGCATTATGGTTGTAAAACTAAAAGAAGGAGAAACCATAGTCAACCTGGTCATAGTGTATGGGCCAAATGAGGATGAGAGAGCAGAGGTCAAGGAGGAATTCTTCGAGCTGCTTCAAAGGACAGTGGATGACTGCCTAGATGAAGTTATTATGCTCGGAGATTTTAATGCCAGAGTTGGAAATGACCATGCTAGATGGGGTGGAGTTATCGGAAGATATGGAGAAGATACTCTGAATGACAATGGAAAGCGACTCCTTAGATTCTGCAGTGAGCAGAATCTGATCATTACAAACACAAAGTTCCCCCATAAGCGCATACATGCATACACTAGATGTGAACCAACCAAGAATGAGAAGTCAGTGATCGACTATGCCATTGTTCGGAGAAGCTCATTCAGATATGTCCGAGATGCAAGAGTCTGGAGGGGGCCAGAGATTGGAAGTGATCACTACCTGCTAACAATCAAACGAACAACTGAAAGAGTTGCTCAGCCTAGGAACTGCCCAACATCACGCAAGAAACCAAGTAAACGAGCAGGAGAAATGAGCATTAGGACCTACAAGCTGAGAGAGCCAGAAATTAAGACCAGATATCAGGGGCTTATTGCTACAGCAGTGAGCAACACAGAAGAACGACCTGATGACTTGGAAACCCTCTGGAATAAATTCAAGGATATCATAAGGACAGCTGCTGCAGAAGCATGCGGTGAAGTCCGACTTGGGAACCAGAGAAAGAGGACACCTTGGTGGACAGAGGAAGTCAAAGAGAAAATAAGAGAGAAGAAAATGGCATGGAAACAATACTTAGGAGCTAAAAACACAACAGGACAAATGGAAAAATATAGAGAATATGTGACACTCAGAACAGAAGCAAAGAACAAAGTGCTAGCAGCAAAACAGAAGTCCTGGGAAGAATTTGGAGAAAAGCTAGGAAAAGATGCACAAGAAAACCAGAAATTGTTCTATAAGACCCTAAAGAACATGAGGAAAGAAAAACAATGCCCTCTCAAATTTATAAAGGACAAGCAAGGCAAATTGCTTACTGCCCCGAAGGAAGTAATGGAAAGATGGAAAGAATATTTCTCAGAACTCCTGGATGGTGAGCATGATGAAGCATCAGAAATGATAACCACTGACACAGAAGAGGAAACCAATGATGGTGAAGATGACATAAAGATGGAAGAACTGAAGGCAGCACTAGAGAAAATCAAGATGGGCAAAGCAGCAGGGCATGATGGTATAACACCAGAAATGGTTAAGTACATGGGAGCATCAGGCGACCTATTACTCTTAAAGGTCCTACAGGCAGCATGGTGCAACAAGACCATACCAAAGGATTGGGAGATTGCCATCATAACACCAATTTTCAAAAAGGGTGACAATCGACAATGTGGAAACCATAGAGGCATATCCCTTCTCAGTGTCCCTTTTAAAATCTACTCTAGAATCCTAGAGCAGAGACTCCGACGCCTAGCTGAGCCACAATTAGATGAGGTCCAGTACGGATTCCGAGCAAACCGAAGTACTCAAGACCTAATCTTCACACTCAGACAGCTGAGTGAAAAGGCCCTTGAGTATAAGAGTGAGATCCATCTTTGTTTCATAGATCTGGAAAAGGCGTTTGACAGGGTCCCCTGGAGCAAACTTTGGGACTGTCTGGCAAGGAAGAATATTCCAGCACCTCTGATTCATGCTATACAGAGCTTCTACAAGTCTTGCAGAAATTATGTGAGGACAGCAAACCATAAGTCAGAAGAGTTCAGGACCACCACTGGTGTAAGACAAGGTGATATCCTATCACCTTACCTCTTCATACTCCTTATGGACGATATCATCAAGGCATGTAAGGAGAGAACAAGAAAGTATTCAGTGGGGTACTGGAAGATGAGACAGGTCTATATTTCGGAGCTGGCATTTGCTGATGATGTTGCCCTGATTGCTAAATCAAAGGCACATCTCCAATCCAACCTGCAAGTCTGGAAGGAAGAGCTGGAGAAGAGAGGGATGGTCATAAGCAGCTCTAAAACAAAATCCATGGTGATATCACGAGAAGAAAGAAAACATCAGATTAAGTTGGGAGAACAGGTCCTGGAGCAGGTCGACCACTTTAAATATCTCGGAGCTATTATAGACCGAAATTGAGGCATCAAAGAAGAGTTGGCCACTCGAAAAGCAGCAGCTGGGAGACTTTTTCAGGCCATAAATCGTGGATTCCTCAGCAAGAAAGAGGTTGGTAAGAAAACGAAGATGGCTGTATACCGCTCCACCTATGTCCCAGTCTTGACATATGGATGCGAGTCGTGGGCAATGACTACAACCCACAAAAGCCAGATCCAAACCTCAGAAATGAGGTATCTGAGGAAAGTGGTTGAAGTAACAAGAAGAGACATGGTCCGCAACCAGACGATCCGTCAAGGCCTAAAATCCCATCCGCTGCAGACCCAAATAGAACAGTCCCAACTAAGATGGTTTGGCCATGTCTGCAGAATGGGAGAAGATCGGCTACCACGACAAGCATGGGAAACAAAGAGCCAGGGATCCAGACCTCCAGGACGACCCAGAGTCCGCTGGGAGGACAACATTAGAAAATCTTTGAAGGACCGAGGACTAGAATGGAACCAGGCCAGGAAGAAGACAGCTGATAGAATGGTCTGGCGCTCTCTCTTCCAAACCTCTACACCTCACGGTAGAAGGGGAACGACTAAGTAAGTAAGTAAGTGTACACAGTTTTGTAGTGCTAAAAGCTCCTTTTGAGAAGATGAATCTAGCTTTAGGTATTTAGATTTCTTGTGAGTGTAAGGCCACTCCTTGATGCGTAAGGCACGTTGAGACAGGTGTTTCTCTGTTTGCTCCTTGAGGAGCATGGTGTCCATTACAGGCCCACAAGAAGCATTTTTATGCTATTGCAGTGGTTGTTTCAGTAACGATGTGTTTCTTGTGATGAGTTCCCAATCTCATCAGGGGTCATATACGACACGCTTGTGGCCAGGCGCACCAGTCGTCACGTACGACATGTTTAGAGTGCAGGAACGAATATTCATGTGGATCGGTTGAGAGGTAGTAGCTTATTCTCATTAATGAGAGTATTGGTGGTACATATTGGTTAATTCTATGTTATGCATATTTCATGATTATTTAAGTATTGTTATGTGAAGAATGGTTTGTGAGAGCACGTGGGCTCACTTGGGGATATATATCTCTCTTCTCCGCTCCTGAGGGAGCATGTGGCCACCAGTGTGGTTTGCCTCCGCATGAAGTATTCATATGCTTGGGCAGTTGTGGTTTTGGTAGCAATCTATGTTACACGGTGAGATTGCCAGCCTCATGCACAACAAAATACAAGTCTCATTGAACGACATGCATGAGTGTGTGTGTGTGTGTCCGATAGCTGAATATTCAGTTTCACGCAGTGTGGAAAAATGACAGTTTGACAGGGGAGAGTATAGTGTTTCTGATTATTTAACTATTATGATTTTAACTAGCCCGTGCTTTGTTTGCGTTTCAGGATTACCAACTAAGCACTGGCTGGGTGTTTTGTTTGTTTGTTTATTTGTTTAATGTTTGCTTTGTGTGCTTGTAGTCACTGACAGGGTTGTATAAATAAATACAGACCCTGCCTTAAGAATCAGAGTTTTATTGTTGATCGGGTCGGTTGCGAGTGTGCAAGGAGGTGATCACATACAACAACATCATCATCATCATCTCGCCCACCCTATCACAGTACGGTTACGTGTGATTCAACCACTGCAGATTATAACGTCTTCATTGTTCTCTATGTTTCAGAGCCATACAATGAGACTAAATGTGTGGGTTGAGAGACTATTATATATGAGGTGGACTCGATATATTTTAATGCCCATTCAAGTCACTATGCAATGAAAGCTTCTCTTATCACCTCATATTATAATGTTTGGTGGAGAAGGTTGGTAGGGACTTATGGTCATTTTCGGGCTCACAAGGGGACTTGTCAAACACATCGTCTCAACTTTAGTTTAGGCAGCACTTTGTGCCGGTCAAAAATGCAAAATTTCTAATATAACTAGTTATACATTAAGAAAAACTCGTGTTATACATATTTACTGACGTGTACTGAGCTTAGCGTGCATTTATTTATCTCATATAAAATATAACTGCATATTTCTATAACAGTAACAAACGACAGAAACACTTTTTTCGGAATTTAAAATATTTACACATTTCCTTCTTTGCTACAAAAGTGTTACAAAGAAAATTATGTAACTAACTATTGAATTTTTTTAAAATTTTGACTAGCTTTCATGCACATATTACTCCCCTTGTGATAAAAATTACGTCCCTTAGATAAAACGCAGAAATGTATCTTAACATTTAAGTGTGACGGAAATAACAATGCGGTGGTAGTGGAACATTGATAAGAGTTCATAATGTCAATGTCTTGTTGAGTAGCGAATACAGACAGTTAGTTAAAAGTCACTGTCTTTACGTGCTTGTTGTATACGTGGAAACTGACTTTTGTTCGCCCCCCCCCCCCCCCCACTCTCCCCCCCCCCCCCCCCCCCCCCCCAGCTTCCTTTCTTTTTCTCCAATGAATATGGAGTCAATGCTTGCCGAGCTTATATATGTAACCCGCCAAGCAGTGCAAGGGAGGTAACTAACAATCATTAATGTGAATGACATAATAAAAAAATAGCCTATATGTGTTGCAAGAAAGTGCTAAATATCTCACAACTGGATTAAACTAATATTGAATCCAGGCTTGCGCCGTGCCCCTCCCCCCCTCCCCCCCATTTCCCCCCTCCTCCAACCCCAATATTTAAAAAAAACCAAAAGGCAAACGCAGATGAAGTTTGAAAGATGTGTGCAACAGAGACATGAGTCGTCTCTTATAACCTAGTAGGTTATACGGGACGTGCCTTGCCAAAACGAGGCAAAACCTTATTTAAAAAAAAAAAATCAGCAGATGCCAGCTATGAAATACAGACCTGTCTCATCTTCCAGTACCCCACTGAATACTTTCTTGTTCTCTCCTTACATGTCTTTCACAATTGCCTCAGGCTGGCGGAACTGTGGATTTTAAAGGTGCAACCAAGATGGAATTGGTTCATTTTCCGCACAAGACAACAGGAGGTGAAGACACTTGAGAGTTATGAACCAGGTGGGTCCGCCCCCCTTAGAGTGTAAAAGAGAGTGTTGCCATGATTTCTAAATCATAGGCACATCTCCAATCCAACCTGCAAGTCTGGAAGGAAGAGCTGGAGAAGAGAGGGATGGTCATAAGCAGCTCTAAAACAAAATCCATAGTGATATCACGAGAAGAAAGAAGACATCAGTGTGTTTTTCAATTCGGTAGTTAATGTGTTAAGCTGGGAGAAAAGGACCCGGAGCAGGTCGACCACTTTAAATACCTCGGAGCTATTATAGACCGAAAGGGAGGCATCAAAGAAGAGTTGGCCACTCGAAAAATAGCAGCTTTGTTAAACAACTAGAATTAACCTAAACCCAACCCTGTTTCTCGCTTTGTTAAACAACTAGAATTAACCTAAATCCAACGCTGTTTCTCGCTTTGTCAAACAGCTAGCCTTAACCTAATCTCAACCCTGTTTCTAACTTTGTTAAACAACCAGCCTTAAACTAATCCCAACCCTGTTTCTAGCTTTGTTAAACAACTAGCCTTAAACTAATCCCAACACAGTTTCTAGCCCTGTTAAACAGTTAGCTTTAACCTAATTTCAACCCTGTTTCTAGCTATGTTAAACAACTAACCTTAACCTAAACCAAACCCTGTTTCTAGCTTTGTTAAACAACTAGCCTTAACCTTACCTCAACCCTGTTTCTAGCTTTGTTAAATAACTAACCTTAACCTAACCTCAACCCTATTTCTAGCTTTATTAAACAACTAGCTTTAATCTAACCTCAACCCTGTTTCTAGCTTTGTTAAGCAACTAGCCTTAGCCTAACCCCAACCCTGTTTCTAGCTTTATTAAACAACTAACCTTAATCTAACTTCAACCCTGTTTCTAGCTTTGTTAAACAACTAGCCTTAACCTAACCTTAACCCTGTTTCTAGATTTGTTATACAACTAGCCTTAACATAAGTAGTATGTTAGGCGCAAAACGCGGCGGATTCAGGCGGATGCGCGTGACTTTTATATTGCAAAATACTCCGATCGATTCATTCGGATGCGCGGACTTTTATATAGTAAAATATATTAGATCAATAATGGCGGTGTGGGTTTTTGTGTATAGGTATTTTAATTGTTGTGTGTTGTTGTATTGTGCTTATAGTGTGTTCGTGTGTTTTTTTATACAATATACAAATATATACATATTTTACAACAGGTAGACAACAGTTATAAAACAGTTATACAATATACATACACTATATATATATATATATATATATATATATATATATATATATATATATATATATATATATATATATATATATATATATATATATATATATATATACCACAGTTATACAATATATATATATATATATATATATATATATATATATATATATATATATATATATATATATATATATACATATAGAGACATATATATATATATATATATATATATATATATATACACATGTAGACAAACATATATACATACAATATTTTTACAACATAGATAACAACGGCCAAGTTTTTTTAATTGTAATAAATATATTTAATATCACAGTGTTTTGTTACAGCTTCTGCCCAGAACAAATATATATAAAAAATATAAAAATATATAATTGCGGCGTAGTTTACTAATGGAGTTTTTTAAGGGAGAGGGTATTGACTTTGGCTGGCGGGGGTGACGACGCATGTGTGTGTTGGGGTGCAGCTGGCGGGTGTGGGTGGTATTGTTTTCGTATTTTAATTGTTGTGTATGACTCATCAGTGTGTTGTTTCTTTATACAACATATATATATATATATATATATATATATATATATATATATATATATATATATATATATATATATATATATATATATATATATATATATATATATATATATATATTAATTACAACATGTAGACAACATTTATACAATATTTTACAACATAGATAATAAATACCGAGGTTTTTTAATTGTATAAATATATTTAATGAGCTCTTTTAAAAGAATACGAAATGTCAAGCTAAATCTCTAAGTTCAGACGGTTTGTAGCTCTTTGCTTCTTCGGGGGTGGTTGTAGATTAAAGACATCATCCGGGTGATTGTCTATGGAATATTGGTTGATAACAACTGAAGATGTTGTAGTGATACAAGCGGGACTGGGGTTGTTACAAGTAATAGGACAGGATTTTGGCTGGCGGGGTGATGACTCATGAGTGTGGGTTGGGATGTAGCTGGTAGCCGGGGTGGGGTGTGGTGTTTATTTTGTACTGATCGATAATGGAGGGGGCGCGGACATTTATATAAGGAAAAATATTAGATCAATAATGGCAGTCGGTAGGTTGTATTTTAAGTGTTGTTATGTTTTCTTGATTCAAACAATATATATATACAATATATATACATATATACAACATACATAAATATAAAAATCGACACGTTCGATCAGGTGGTCAGGGGCGATAAGTAGGTAGGTTGTAGTTAATTATTGTCGTTAGCTGGTCGGTGGGATTTTTAATGGAGAGTGTATTGACGATGACTCATGGGTGTGTGAGTTGCACTATGCGGTTTAAATACCACATGTTTCCCGCCCTGCGCTTGTTGTGTAGTGAGTACATCTAAAAAGGTGTTGGTGTCTAGCTTATTGTGTGTAGGTATTGATGAGAGTATAGGGGTGAGAGAAAAAAAAACCTTGCAAGAGAAAAGACAAAGGTACACGAAGTGAGACAAAATTTTTTTAAAATGTATATAATAAGGGGGGTGTAGAGGTGGTCAGCCGGCGAGTTTAGTCTGGTTGATAATGTTGTCGGCCATCTCGACGCTGAACATACTGTGGTGGGTTTAGTTGTTAAAAAGGTAAGTATTACTTGTCTACAGATGTGAGGTCAGCTATGCAAGTCCCTGAGTCTAATTGTTGATGAAGTTGTTCTCAGGGAACCTGTCTGCTACCACCCTACGACCTCAGTCTGCTATATATTTTGATCCTAGTTATATGTTATGGTGTCTGGATGTTATCTGGTTAGATGTCTAGGGTAATATGCAATGTAATATTAATAAAATGACAACAACTACACCTATAACTTAATGAACAAGTAATTAAACAAGTCTCTGGGTAAAGTTTAAATGATAATATTTTTTACAATTTTATTTGCCTGTATCTCAATGGCTGGGATACAGGACTGTTTAAAATCAAAATAAAATTCAAGCTATTTACATGAAAGTAATTTAAACAAACACTGTGTCTGTCAATATTAATCTAAAATGTTTCTGACTGGAAGTGTTCTGATGAAGCACCAATTCCTATGAATGGACACGCTTAGGAGGAACGTCTTTTATTATCATGTCAATAACACTTATTGATATAGTAATGATGGAGAGTAGGGTTAAATGAACTAGCACACACCCTTAGACACTTGGGCTTATCTTTATTTTCTGGAACCTTGTGATGTCCTTCTCACAACCACTTTCTTCACAACTGCAACTTCTGAATACTTCTTCAGAACTCTTTAGACTCAAAGCAAACAGGTAAATTTTGCCTCGAGCTTGCAGCTTCTGTAGTAAATATATTTTGATATCTGGCTCACTGATTCTTTCACGATGGAACCCTGAAATCAGAGGATTAAGGCCTCATCAGTACAACATACACCTATCTTCATCTCTAAACAATTAAACATTATCAACAGTATCAAGATCAGATCAGTTTGATACCTTCCATGTCATAGAAGAAATTACAGTTAATTATATAAAGTCAAATGCAAACACTGTGACTTGCTGAAGACGGCCTGTGGTTTTCTGGTCTTACATCATAATAATAATGTAGTACTTATTTTAAACTATGTCTTTTCATTCACTCCCATAGTTTAAGTAAGCCTGTCTGGCTTTAATACAAGGTGATAATCTTTCCTAATAACATTTGTGGCATGACACAAAGGTTTAGTTTGGCGCCTTTCTGGTGGTGCCTCTACGCATCAATAATACATACACATTCAATAATACAGATATAAAATAATAACAATAATAGTTATATAAATGTTTATCATACCGCATCAATGAAATATTTCACAATAAGTATTGTAACTGGCGATCAATGGTCACACTTAGATCGCCTCTGATGCAGAACAGCGAAGGCACTGGTCATGTATTTCCTTGCGTCTGATGCTAACCTTACTTGTGCTATTTAAATTTTCGAGTGGCAACCAACGCTGGTTTCAAATCGTTTTATTACCACCGTTAGTCTATTCTACTACAGCCAATCGAATCAGGTTATGCCCACTAGCCTCTTTTTTCAAAAATAAATTACACTTTCAGGAATATTGTATCGTCCTCCCGTTTCTTTCCCCTTCTCAATCACACTGCATAAGCTAACTTTTCAAATATGCCTCTATGCAAATCCATCACTTACTTTTTCCTCTCTCTCTCTCTTGCTGGTACTCGTTTTGCCTAACGCAAACGATTTCGTTAGTTTAAATTTTCACTACGGGTGGGGGACCAAGCTGTGTGATTTTTCTCTCATTCAATAGCAGATACGACTGCTTTCTTTAACGTTACTTTTTGGAAAAAAAATATGTCATAGCAACCGGTTTCTAAGGCCTAGTAGCTTTTTCAAACTACTAACCTCTCATTCGTTTCATGTTACACTAAGGAAGTCCTGTGACGTCACACTGTCGCATGTCGTCCTATTTTGCGATTCAAAAACCCAACGCTTGTCAAGGTTGCACTTTTGTCTCTCATTCCACTCCTCCGTTTCTTTATTCTATCACTCCGTTTGAAACTAACTATGCATTTCAGAATGTCGAAAGGCTTTTATTTTAGAGGCATTGGATATTGCGGGGAGAGGAAAAGCTAACAGTTTTTGTGTATCGTTTACTATGGCTTTACTGCTGTTAGAACCAATACGCCTGCTGGCGAGGGTGACGATGTAGAACACAACTCCCTATTTTTTTCTCTATAGTTTTTGAATTTATAAACAATAATATTTTATCTATTTGATCGGGGTATCAGGGATTTTACTAAATATCTCCCCACTTTAGAACATGCTTTCTGAAGCAAGTTTATAATCCGTGATACACATAGATCAAATTGCTCACTAGTCTTGTTGAATATCATGATTTTCGTCAAATGGGTGCCTACTCAAGAAATCTGCTTCCACATTTGCGAACCAGGAATGTATTCAATAGTAAACAAGTAAGGTTGGATGAGCAACGACCACCTCAATAAACGAGCATTTCCATGTTTGGCCTGTGCCAAAAATACTAACGGTTGGTGATCTGTTTGTACCACGAATGTTCTACCATAAAAATAGATCTGGAACTTTTTTATAGCCTAGACTAAAGCTAGACATTCTTTTTCACTTGTTAAATAGTTTTGTTCCGCTTTGTTTAGTTTGCGGCTGGCATAAGCAACTGGGTTCAATTCCCCATCTGGTGAAGTGGACCTTTGTAACAATGTGGCCCCTAATCCCACATTACTTGCGTCCGTTCTTACCACAAATTCCTGACTCAAATCAGGTAATTTCAATATAGGCTTGCTAGTGAGTTTTTCCTTTAACTCATTGTATGCCAACTCGCACTGTGCCGACCAATTAATTTTATCAGGTTGTCCCTTACGCGTTAAATCCGTCAGAGGAGCACATATAGAGTTAAATTTTTTATGTACTTTTGGTAAAACCCACAAAGTGACACAAAGGATCGCACGTCCTTCTTAGTTTGGGGACTCGGTGCTCTCTGCAATTTCTCCAGATTCTTGGGGTCAGGGTCATGCTACCCTGATGTACCGTATGTCCCAAGAATTCCAACTCTTTGCATCCAATACAACATTTTGTTGGTCTGGCAGTCAAGTTTGCCTCTCTGAGTCTATCGAATAGCATATCCAAAGAGTTAATATGTTCTTCAAATGTCTCAGTTGCGATGAGGATATCAACCATGAAATTTGTAATGCATGGATTTTTCAAGGGATCCAACAATTGTCGCATCATCCTAGAAAACACACTCGGGGCATTTTTCAACCCAAACGGCAACATGTTGAACTCATAATGACCTTCCGAGGTGCTAAAGGCTAAATAAGGTCGAACCTCAGGCTTTACTGGAATCTGATAATAGCCGTTGCTAAGATCCACCTTAGAAAAATATTTTGCCTTGTTCAGCCTGGCAAATAGTTGATTTGTATCAGGTAATGGATCCACCTGACTTTCTGTGACAGCATTCAGTTTCCTGTAATCTATACACAGTCTATGTTCCCCAGATGGTTTCCTCAACAAAACCACACTAGAGCTATAAGGAGATTCACTGTGAGAAATAATCCCTTCCTTTAACAGGTAATATATCTCCTCTATCAAAGCTTTTTCATTTGCGAATGGGATAGAATAGGCTCTCATACAGATGGGTGTTCGGTCTAATAGTTTCATGTCATATTCCAACAAATTGGTGTGCCCCGGTTTGTCCGTTAACACGTCCGTATGATTTTCCAGAACCTTTTGAATGCGCTCCCTCTGATTTTTCGTCAAGTGTTTACTGACTTTGACCTGTGCATGTGTTTCACAGGGTTTTAGGGGGAATTCGTGAGAGACGAGTGGTTCGTTTTTCATCTCCGTTGCGATAGCCAAGGTCATTAAATGTGTCCCTTCCTGGTTTTGTCTATCCAGATACTTCTTTAGAAGGTTCACATGATAGATCTTCTCTTTCCCTTTCTTATCTATCTTATAATTAGTTCTAGATACCTTTTCTAGAACCGTGTATGGACCTTGCCATCCAATTTACAATTTGTTACTGCTGCAGGGTAGTAGAAGAAGCACCTTCTCTCCCACAGCTAGTTCCCTATCCTTTACTTTCTTATTATAGTATGCAGCATGTTTCTTCCTGCCTTGTCTTAGATTACACTGACTAACAAAAAAAAACTTTTTTTTTCTTTCTCTAACATTTCTATGTTTTTCTGGTCAATTTTAATGCGCTGTTTTTAAATCTGCAAACCGTTTTTCTCTATCAGGTCGGGATCTCTAGAAATACGCAATTGAAGTTTTTTAACAACGCATACAGTATTACAACATCATTCGTACAAGAAGTATAACAGTTATGTAGGCTTGAATTTCTTTGCAGTCGACTTTCGTCGGTGAATGGCATGTGGTACATCGCGATGAAGCATCCAACAATAATCGGCAAGCATGGTCACACTCCACCATCCTTGATAACGTGACTCCATTACGGCGATATCTTGATGGAATCGTTCTCCATGTTCATCGCTGAATTCGCCAAGGTTGTCAGGGAAAAAGTCAAGATGCGAATCGAGCAAATGGATTTTGAGGGACATGATACAGCCCATAATTCTGTATGCATCTATGCACTGCTTAACAATATGCAACATAGTCGACAGATTTGTGATTTTCCAGAAAGTTATCGACGATCGATTTGAATGCCATCCATGCGCGAAGTTCACTACCATGTAATAAGTTCTCGAATTGTTTGTCTGCAATAACTTTCCTAATCTGAGGTCCTACAAAGATACCTTCCTTTATCTTTGCATCGCTAACTTGCGGAAACTTTTCTCGAAGATAAGTGAAAGCTTTGCTCGTTTTATCTAACGCTTTTACAAAATTCTTCATGAGCCCCAACTTTATATGTAACAGTGGTAAAATGAAGCTGTCTTTGTTAACTAATGGCTCGCGTATTACATTTTTATGCCCGAGCTGCATACGATCCCGGATAGGCCACACCTTTCTTGCATAATGTTCCTGTCTGTTGCGGCTGGCCCATTCACATCGGAAGCAAGAAAATTTAGTATACCCAGTCTGCATGCCTGTGAGAATTGCAATGACCTTTAGGTCTCCACAAATCCGCCATTGGTAGTCACTGTACTTTATTTTTTCCAAACGTATAGCCATATTGTCATAAGTTTCTTTCATATGAACAGAGTAGGCGACTGGAATTGATGAAAAAAAAATTATGTTATGCAATAACACGGCTTTTAGACTAGTCTTGGAAGAATCGATGAAAAATTGCCATTCATTGACTATGTGCTCATGACCGTTTACATCTTTGCAATAGCAAATGTCATCACCCATCTCAAAGTATTGAACAAGTTCTCTGTGTCTATGACGAAATTTAGATATCGGAGTATTGGGCGCTAAAAGAAAGTAAACACCATCATTCACCGGTATGTAATCTGAGTCAGAATTAGTTTCTAAAGCAGGTAAACTATCACTTTCTGATGGTTCATTTACGTCCAACAGATATTGTTCTGGTGGTACTTGGATCGGACACGTGATTGGATCATGAGGCACTGGTTTCGAAACCGATTCAATATTTGGATAAACCACAGACTTTCTAGTTTTAAAAGTGAAACCATGGATATTTGTCAAGCAGAAGTAACAATCAGTAATGTGATTTGTATGTTCACGCCATATTACAGGCACTCCAAAAGGCATCGACTTATGCTTCGGCGATTTTCGTAACCAACCTGCCAATGTATTTGCACAAGTCGAACAAACTGCATTTGGCTTCCAAGATTTATTTGCATCATCAACTTTCGAATCGAAATAAAGTTCATATGCTTTCTTTAGTAATGGTGTAAAATTTTTTCTGGTCAACACGATCGGTAAAATATCCGCACACGTAACAGAACAGATCAGCCGAATTTCTACAACTTCTAGAAGCCATATTTTGCTCAGAATTATTTCAAAATACAGTAACTATTTGAAAAATCGCGTAACATATGTCATGCATCTTTTAGCAGTATAAAAAGTAGAATTATGTTGCTTTTTATTAATTTTTAATAAGCTATATAGTAAAAATGAAATGGAGCAAATAACGGTTTCCCAAAAATATATTTATTCACAAATATCTTAAGAACCCGACGTGATAGAGATAAACGGATTTCAGATTTGAAATCAGCGCAAGAAACTGACCTAAGAACACTTATTCTTATATAAGAAAGAAAAATGTTGTTTGTCAGTGTTATCATTAGCTAGTTTCCAGCCAGCTTTGAGACGAGTGGGCAGCTCGTTCACATACTGATATGATGAGGTAACAGTCTCTTCTGCCTTCTCATCTGTCCACGTCCTTAATAAGGCTTCCAATGGACCTTTGATTGGTCTGCCAAATAGCATGTTGCCGGTGCCATTCCGGTCGAATTATGTGGAACTTCCCGATACGCAAACAACGCAGCGGGTAAGTATTTATCCCACGTATCAGGTTTTTTATGGCCGCCTCTCCCCACATTTCACCAGGATAGAATATAACTGTTCCTCCTCTTGGTTCCTTTGTTTGGAGGTGTATGGCATTTAGGCAATTTCTTAAAACACGACTTGAGTGACCTATCCTCAGCCTGTGCCTTCCTCATCTCCTCTGGATGAGTATTTATGGGATTATCCTCCTCCTTCCTTGACTGTGACCTGGTCTATACTGTTGCCATGATCACAGGTCTCTTTGGACTTGCCAAGAAGACGTACCTATACCCCAATATCAGAGGGTAGATTGGTTCATTTATCACTGCTGCTTTAATCACTCCTTCTACATAGCGAGTTTTTACACTTATTCTGGCAATGGGAAGTGTCATGGTTGCTACGTCCTTGGTTGCCCCTTGGATCTCCACTGTTTCCGTGGTGTATTGATCTGGGTGCACCAGATGAGAGCTCACGACTGAGTCAAAATCCAAACCTGTATCATAAAGGCACCTAAAAGTGGCCCCATTGCATACAACATCTTCACAAACTGGGGGTGATAAGGTTTCTGCTGTCCAGTAGGTTTGTCCTTTAATCCCTTGTTCCCCGTTTTCATTGCAGCGAAGTTAGAAGGTTTCTTTTTACAGTCTTTGGTGTCATGAGTGTCCCTCTTACACCATTTACAATATTTCCTTTCTTGGTTGAAAGGTTTTTTCGTTGAATTGCGGGTTCCTATCTCGTTGGTCATACCTTGGCCTATCATAATTAGGTTTACCTTTGTTATATTTGTCCTTATGTTCAAATTTATTTTGGGTTTGGTTTTGGGGGCCTTTATTATGGTCTAATTGCTTCTTCTTTATGCCTGCTATCTCAGACTGGGCTGCCTGATATCGTTCAGCCACATTTAAGATCTCCCCCAGTCTCTCAGCACCCAGTTCCGTGAGAAATTTTCTCAGGTCTGGAGCCATGGACTCTCTTAACTGCTCCATCATAATCATTTCCTTTAAATCTAGGGTTTTCCCCAGAGCAGTCCATTTCTCCAAGTATGTGTCTAGGCGTGCCGCGAACTGGTGGTAAGTCTCCCAGTGAGTAATCTAGCATTTCTAAATTTTTCCCGGTAAAATTCACTATTCTTTTCATACCTAATCAGGAGAGCCTGTTTTAGAATGTCATAGTCTTCCTGATCTTCCTTACTCAACTTTGCATATACCTCATACGAGGTTCCCCTAAGCCCCTGGGATACTTTCAAACTCCACTTTTCTTTTTCCAACACATACGTTGTAGCTAATGTCTCAAATCTACTTAAAAATGATTCTATGTCATCATCTTTTTCGACAAAAGGGTCTAAATGAAAACTCATGGCTGAGTTGGAGGCCCCCTGGCTTGCAGCAGAGTCGGAGGTGGATGGGCTGTTACCATTTTCAGGAGCATGGCCTTGCAACTCTAACTCCCTTAGTCGTAGCTCATGTTCCCTCTGTAATCGTTTTTCCTCCTTTTCAGCCTCCATCTGTAATCTTTTTTCCTCCTTTTCAGCCTCCATCTGTAACCGTTTTTCCTCCTTTTCAGCCTCCAACCTCTTTTCTTCTTTTTGCAGCCTCAGCCTCCAATCTCCTTTCTTCCCTTTCTGCCTCTAATCTCTTCTCTTCCAACTGCGACCTTTTTATTTCAGCCTCCCTATCAGCTTCTAATTTCCTTGCTTCCCTAGCATCTTCTAATAAAATTCTTTTCTCCTCTGCTAATCTATCAGCCTCTAATTTCCTTTCTTCGGCTAACCTTCTATCTTCTCGTTCAATAAACTTATCACATTCTGCTGTTACGTATGCAATCAGACCTTGCCCCTCCATTCCCATTTCCTTCGCTGCCTGCATAGCAGCAGATCTGAATTTGGCTAAGTCCGCCATTACTTGCTAGTACTAAATATGATTAACTAATCAAAATAACCAACAAATATTTCTAATTAACACAATAACAATGGGCAGTGATAGTTCACCTAACTCTCCACACTTATTTACTTTTACAATTTTGAAATCCCGGAGCGAGCGTCCCAATATATGTGGTGGGTTTAGTTGTTAAAAAGGTAAGTATTACTTGTCTACAGATGTGAGGTCAGCTATGCAAGTCCCTGAGTCTAATTGTTGATGAAGTTGTTCTCAGGGAACCTGTCTGCTACCACCCTACGACCTCAATCTGCTATATATTTTGATCCTAGTTATATGTTATGGTGTCTGGATGTTATCTGGCTAGGTGTCTAGGTTAATTTGCAATGTAATGTGAATAAAATGACAACAACTACACCTATAACTTAATGAACAAGTAATTAAACAAGTCTCTGGGTAAAGTTTAAATGATAATATTTTTTACAATTTTATTTGCCTGTATCTCAATGGCTGGGATACAGGACTGTTTAAAATCAAAATAAAATTCAAGTTATTTACATGAAAGTAATTTAAACAAACACTGTGTCTGTCAATATTGATCTAAAATGTTTCTGACTGGAAGTGTTCTGATGAAGCACCAATTCCTATGAATGGACACGCTTAGGAGGTACGTCTTTTATTATCATGTCAATAACACTGATTGATATAGTAATGATGGAGAGTAGGGTTAAATGAACTAGCACACAACCTTAGACACTTGGGCTTATCTTTATTTTCTGGAACCTTGTGATGTCTTTCTCACAACCACTTTCTTCACAACTGCAACTTCTGAATACTTCTTCAGAACTCTTTAGACTCAAAGCAAACAGGTAAGTTTTGCCTCGAGCTTGCAGCTTCTGTAGTAAGTATATTTTGATATCTGGCTCACTGATTCTTTCACGATGGAACCCTGAAATCAGAGGATTAAGGCTTCCTCAGTAAAACATACACCTATCTCCATCTCTAAACAATTAAACATTATCAACAGTATCAAGATCAGTGAAGTTGCTAAATAGATAGCTATCGTTCCTATATAATTTGGTGCCCTATTCATCATCAGGTAAGCTTGAAATATCAGTTTGATACCTTCCATGTCATAGAAGAAATTATAGTTAATTATATAAAGTCAACCCGTGTGTTACCGGGGCCCGAAAGGGGAGCAAAGAATAGTAACACTGCACCCTACCACGCATGTCGTAAAAAGCGACTAAGGAGGGTTGGGCATGGGGCTGTTTACCCCATCCCGTAAAAACTTTGCACAGTGGGCTGATCACCTGCTTGCCAACCAATCTGATTACGGAAACAATGATAGATTGTTTGGTCTGTTTTTGTTCCACAAAGACGCCACTAGGCGTGGTGGAAACAGCGATAGATTGATCAATTTGTTGTTGCCCTAAGACGCCACTAGGCGTATTGGCCACATACTGCTTTGTTGGTTGGTGGCTAAGGATGGAAGAAGAAGAAGAAGATATAAAGTCAAGTGCAAACACTGTGACTTGCTGAAGACGGCCAGTGGTTTTCTGGTCTTACATCATAATGATAATGTCGTATTTATTTTAAACTATGTCTTTTCATTCACTCCCATAGTTTAAGTAAGCCTGTCTGGCTTTAATAAAAGGTGATAATCTTTCCTAATAACATTTGTGGCATGACACAAAGGTTTAGTTTGGCGCCTTTCTGGTGGTGTCTCTACGCATCAATAATACATACACATTCAATAATACAGATACATAATAATAACAATAATAGTTATATAAATGTTTATCTTACCGCATCAATGAAATATTTCACAATAAGTATGTTACCCGGCGATCAATGGTCACACTTAGATCGCCTCTGATGCAGAACAGCGAAGGCACTGGTCATGTATTTCCTTGCGTCTGATGCTAACCTTACTTGTGCTATTTAAATTTTCGAGTGGCAACCAACGCTGGTTTCAAATCGTTTTATTACCACCGTTAGTCTATTCTACTACAGCCAACCGAATCAGGTTATGCCCACTAGCCTCTTTTTTTCAAAAATAAATTACACTTTCAAAAATATTGTATCGTTTCCCCCCCCCCCCCTTTTTTTTCTTTCCCCTTCTCAATCACACTGCATACGCTATCTTTTCAAATATGCCTCCATGCAAATCCCTCACTTACTTTTTCCTCTCTCTCTCTATTGCTGGTACTCGATTTGCCTAACGCAAACGATTTCGTTAGTTTAAATTGTCACTACGGGTGGGGGACCAAGCGGTTCGGTTTTTTTCTCATTCAATAGCAGATACTACTGCTTTCTTTAACGTTACTTTTTGGAAAAAAAATATGTCATAGCAACCGGTTTCTAAGGCCTAGTAGCTTTTTCAAACTACTAACCTGTCATTCGTTTCATGTTACACTATGGAAGTCCTGTGACATCACACTGTCGCATGTCGTCCTATTTTGCGATTCAAAAACCCAACGCTTGTCAAGGTTGCACTTTTGTCTCTCATTCCACTCCTCCGTTTCTTTATTCGATCACTCCGTTTGAAACTAACTATGCATTTCAGAATGTCAAAAGGCTATTATTTTAGAGGCATTGGGTATTGCGGGGAGAGGAAAAGCTAACAGTTTTTGTGTATCGTTTACTATGTCGTTACTGCAGTTAGAACCAACACGCCTGCTGGCGAGGGTGACGATGTAGAACACAACTCTATATTTTTTCTCTATAGTTTTTGAATTTATAAACAGTAATATTTTATCTAACCTCTACACCTCACGGTAGAAGGGGAACGACTAAGTAAGTAAGTAATATATTATCTATTTGATCGGAGTATCAGGGATTTTACTACATATACTCTAGATGTATATTTATCAGATCAGCGAGGGTGGATGCACATGCGCGCATAATTTCACGCTTCACATAAAAAAATCTTTACAGGAGCGATTATATGTTGATTTTTCACTTTCGTTTTAAAGAGGCCATACCGCAGACTTGTGTAGATTGACCAATTATTTTGGAGGCAGTGTATTCTTAATCAATAACAGGAGATTTTTGTTTGTGTATTTCATGAAAACTTAGGTATAGGTACACTGGCCAAAAGTGATCTCATCAGAACGTTGTTATCTGTTTGGATGTGCTGAAGTCTTGTTACAAACAACAAGCTGATTTAGACGTAGCTTTAACACTTTTTATTGGAAGGAGTTGTGCTTTTACCTTTTTACATGAATATAACAACCGATTTGTTCCAAAACCTTCATGCAACTATGTTGCTGCTTGGCTTGAGAAGAAGGAATTTTTATAAGCACTCACTAAGTGAATTCCCTTTTTCCTGCCCGCTATAGAATAAAGAGGAAATATTAAAAATTGATACATTTTATTGAGGAAGATGGCTAATGAGCGGGGTGTAGTGGGGGTGATTTTGGTATTGTCTGGTGTGTTGGCGTGTAGGTATTGATGAGAATATAGGGTGGTGAGAGGTGAAGTGGTTACGTTATCGTTGTGGAAATGTCTTTAGGTGTAAAAATATGACAGGAAATTTCCGTTTGTTGGGTGAATGTAATTACATATTGATACGGTCTCTGGTCCACGGGGTAGTGTTCTTTATTATTTATATTATATCACAAGTAATAAGTCTACTCACCCCAATGTCCATCTAGTGGTATGTAAGTGACCCCGCAAATAACCGTATTCTCCAACATAAAAAAGACTGTCAAAGACCAGGCTGGACAATTCCAAATAGACAGTTTTATTGACCACAACGACGCTCCGTAGAGATATATGTCGCAGGCAGACTAGATTATGGCGTCAACTAGACAGTCCTTAGTGTCACTGTACAGTCTGCAACTGGAACAATGTAGAGGCTATTTTCATTCATTTTTAATAAAGTTCAAACACTCACGTTCTTTTACCGATAGTTATGAAACTCGGATCGATCGTCGGCGCAAAACGTTGCGAGGAAACCATTAATCGTATACTTTATAAAATTCCGTTAGCATAGGGCGTCGTCAGCGCTAAATATAGACTGTCCGTAGACAAAAATGACTACTTTTGTCCAGTAGTATATTATATCGAACTGACTTTGTTCTCATTAATTAATTCTCTGCGGATTCCTAGTTTTTCAAAGGACTTCTTTATTTGGTTTCTTCTCTGTCCATGATTTGCGCCCAATTCTTCTATGTATCAAGGGACTCAAATCTTTCTTATAATTGCTTGTTAATTGTTTTTACTTCTACCCCATAGAGTAAACAAAGAAGGGTCATAACTGATGACGTAATTTAGGTTATAAAAGGTATTCTCACTTTTTTAATGACGTATTCCTACTTTTTGGTGAGTCTGTAACTTCCTTCGCCCTCTTTTGGAACTGGTCTAGATCGGCAACCAGATAAAATCTATTTGTTTGATATGTAGATCATTTTACATGGTAATAGCATACCCAATCCCCAACACTTTCTAGTTGGTGGCGGATAGTAGACACGGGGTTATCATGTTGCCCGTGTATTGATCGATATTCTTCTTCTTCTTCGGAGACTCTCAGACGTCTCCTTGACTATTTTCAAAGAAAGCAGTGGTCACATCGATTTTTTTTTTCCTTTAACCAGCGGCACTCGAGCTTTCCAGCCCTTTTGGCCCAATGACATGTCATTGCGAGGCTGGGGGGTTAGTGGACTTTCCTTCCAACCCGGAAACATGGTCGCTAGCGCAACGTCTTAACCATTGGCTCCCTGGTTAGGTTTTAAGCTAAGGCTGTTTTTGACCTTACTAATCTCGAAACAGGGTTGGGGTTAGGTTTAAGCTAGCTGTTTGACAAATCTCGAAACAGGGTTGGGGTTAGGTTATGGCTAACTATTTGACGAAGTTCAAAACTGAGTTGGGGTTTGGTTAAGACTGTTTGACAAGTCCGAAACAGAGTTGGGGTTAGGTTAAGGCTAGTTGTTTAAAAAATCTAGAAAGAGGGTTGGGATTTGGTTTAGGCTAGTTGTTTAACAAATCTAGAAACAGTTTTGGGGTTAGGTTACGGCTAATTGTTTAACAAATCTAGAAACAGGGTTGGGGTTAGGTTAAGGCTAGTTGTTTAACAAATCTGGAAACATGGTTGGGGTTAGGTTCTGGCTAATAGTTTAACAAATCTAGAAACAGGGTTGGGGATTGGTTACGGCTAGTTGTTTAACAAATCTAGAAACAGAGTTGAGGTTAGGTTACGGCTGTTGTTTAACAAATCTAGAAACAGGGTTGAGATTAGGTCACGGCTAGTTGTTTAACAAATCTAGAAACATGGTTGAGTTTAAGTTAAGGCTAGTTGTTTAACAAATCTGGAAACAGGGTTGGGGTGTGGTTTAGGTTAGTTGTTTAACAAATCTAGAAACAGGGTTGGGGTTAGGTTACGGCTAACAAATCTAGAAACAGGGTTGAGGTTAAGTTAAGGCTAATTGTTTAACAAATCTAGAAACAGGGTTGAGGTTAAGTTAAGACTAGTTGTTTAACAAATCTAGAAACAAGGTTGAGGTCAAGTTAAGGTAGTTGTTTAACAAATCTAGAAACAGGGTTGGAGTTAGGTTACGACTAACAAATCTAGAAACATGGTTGAGGTTAAGTTAAGACTAGTTGTTTAACAAATCTAGAAACAGGGTTGAGGTTAAGTTAAGGTAGTTGTTTAACAAATCTAGAAACAGTGTTGGGGTTAGGTTACGGCTAACAAATCTAGAAACAGAGTTGAGGTTAAGTTAAGGCTAGTTGTTTAACAAATCTAGAAACAGGGTTGAGGTTAAGTTAAGGCTAGTTGTTTAACAAATCTAGATACAGGGTTGAGGTTAAGTTAAGACTAGTTGTTTAACAAACCTAGAAACAGGGTTGAGGTTAAGTTAAGGCTAGTTGTTTAACAAATCTAGAAACAAGGTTGAAGTTAAGTTAAGGCTAGTTGTTTTACAAATCTAGAAACATTGTTGAGGTTAAGTTAAGGCTAGCTGTTTAACAAATCTAGAAACACGGTTGAGGTTAAGTTAAGGCTAGTTGTTTAACAAATCTAGAAACAGGGTTGAGGTTAAGTTAAGGCTAGTTGTTTAACAAATCTAGAAACAGGGTTGAGGTTAAGTTAATGCTAGTTGTTTAACAAATCTAGAAACAGGGTTGAGGTTAAGTTAAGGCTAGCTGTATAACAAATCTAGAAACAGGGTTGAGGTTAAGTTAAGGCTAGCTGTTTAACAAATCTAGAAACAGGGTTGAGTTTAAGTTAAGGCTAGTTGATTAACAAATCTAGAAACAGGGTTGAGGTTAAGTTAAGGCTAGTTGTTTAACAAATCTAGAAACAGGGTTGAGGTTACGTTAAGGCTAGTTGTTTAACAAATCTAGAAACAGGGTTGAGGTTAAGTTAAGGCTAGTTGTTTAACAAATCTAGAAACAGGGTTGAGGTTAAGTTATGGCTAGCTGTATACCAAATCTAGAAACAGGGTTGAGGTTAAGTTAAGGCTAGTTGTTTAACAAATTTAGAAACAGGGTTGAGGTTAAGTTAAGGCTAGTTGTTTAACAAATCTGGAAACAGGGTTGAGGTTAAGTTAAGGCTAGTTGTTTAACATATCTAGAAACATGGTTTAGGTTAAGTTAAGGCTAGTTGTTTAATAAAACTAGAAACAGGGTTGAGGTTAAGTTAAGGCTAGTTGTTTAACAAATCTAGAAACACGGTTGAGGTTAAGTTAAGGCTAGTTGTTTAACAAATCTAGAAACAGGGTTATGGTTAAGTTAAGGCTAGTTGTTTAACAAATCTAGAAACAGGGTTGAGGCTAAGTTAAGGCTAACTGTAGCGTAAATAAAGAAAGCCGCTCTAGGAAACAACAAGACTGGTGTAATCCCCGGGGAGTCTCTTATGAAACAAAGAAAGAATAGGACCATTACTCCCTCAAGCATGTCGTACAAGGCTACTAGCAGGAGGTTTTGCATGGGGTTGGTAACCTCATAATCTAAAACAAATTATTACTGAACCCACCACTGCAAGATCACGTGATTGCCTGGAACATGCTTCCTGTAAGGAGACCAGCTACAGCGGTTTCCCCATGCTCTGTACGGAGGAAACCGGAAAATGATGATGATGTCTCTGGCATTATAGGGGCAGTATGGCGGCGTCATGTCTACTATTCTCTACTTCGACGCATTTTCCCCAAAACAGACGCTCAGATCTCAAGTGTTGATCAATCTCATCTAGTTGTTATTTGTTACACGTCCCTCTGACCATCTTCACGCTCATCCGACTACAGCCTGTGTAAGCTGAGGAACATGAGTGCATTTGGCATGTATTCTGGAATTATCTGTCTGCTTGTTTAGCATCAGAGGTAAGTTTCTTCAACACATTTTCTCTTTTTGTTGTTGTTGTTGTTGCTTGTAGTAATAGAGCTACCGATAAGTAACAGAAACAGAAAAAGGGTTGGGTTTAGGTTAAGGCAAGTTGTTTAAAAAAGCTAGAAACAGTGTTGAGGTTACGTTAGTCGTATGTCAGGCGCAAAACGAGGCGGATTCAGGCGGATGCGCGTGACTTCTATACTACTGGACAAAAGTTAAGGGCCACCAAGAAAAACTCCACTATGGACCAAATAAATGCAACCATGTGTAAACAATTTATTACAAAATAAAGTTGATTCATCCGTGGAAAAGATCAGTCAAGTTTTTTTTAATAATGTGTGACTTACTAACAAAAAGAAATTCAACTCACTTTTTCACCTTTTGAACTAGTGGGGCGTGTTGCAAAAACCACGAGTTTTTGCAGCAACAATGGCAATTTTCACGTGCGGGTTAAAGTGACCCAGTTGTTGGACATTTAAAAAAAAATTAACCTAGTGCACACAGAAATGTATACACATTTCTCTGAGCTCAGTTTTAATGACATTTTCACTTGTTTTTACAGTTTGCCGATCAATTATAATATAAACCTTGTCTAAACTGAATGGCGGCCCTTAACTTTTGTCCAGTAGTATAGTTTAGTCACATAAAAAGACATAACACATTGCTGAAAACCATAAGGCAAGGAAAAGTTGATATTTAGGTATCGGAAAACAAAATTATTGTACTGAATTAGCCACGCTTTATATCTTAATTATAACCAAGCAGAGGTTGAACGGGATATTTTTTGTCATCAATATTAAAAAGAAAAAGAAAAAAGGAAAACAAGCAAGAGGAAGACAGCGCCATAAGTGGGAAGATAACATCAAGAGATGGACAGTAAAGAGTCGGTCAGAGTGCACCATCAAGACAAGAGATGGACAGTAAAGAGTCGGTCAGAGTGCACCATCAAGACAAGAGATGGACAGGAAAGAGTCTGTCAGAGTGCACAATCAAGAGATAGAAGACGTTGGTGATTCATTGCAGTCGATCTTTTATATAATTATCGGATTTGATGATCAATGAACAGGTTGAAAAAAATGTTGAGCAAAAATCAGGTTTTGAGAAAGAGAAATGAAAAAAAACAAGAAAGTAATAGCGGTGATAGAAATGTTAACTCTTAGCAAGAAATAAATAGAGAACTCAAACCCGCAGGAGCTGGTCCGGTTCTTCTGTCCTGATAATGATAGGATACACGGCAATGAGAGAGCTGACAGACTAGCTTCGAGAGCACCCATAACTGGATATGGGTGAATGAGCGATACTAACAAACATCAACAATCAACTATTGGAGAATGACATTGCAACCGACAAATCAACAAAGCTAAAATTCTGGAATTCGGCACCAAACGTAAGACTAGGAAGGAAGGACGTATGAGAGGATGCATCCCTCGTTTATACGACCAACGCGCTAATCTTTCTATTAATCTTATCTTGATCTCCTATTCTGCAGCCAAAATACAAACTGTACGCCTTCTTAATCACTTTAGTTATATTTCGTTTTTGTGATAGAAATGTCACCTCACCACATATATAACAGAAATTATTAGCACTGTTCACACATGTCCTAGGCATTTCTAACTACGATACTTTTGATAAGGACAAATGCACTAACTAATGGCAAAATTTTATCAGAGATAAGATATTTATACACAAAGGTGATGTAATCATAGGTAGGATTGCATCATCAACTTCTAGTTACATTTTTATTGGTCATTAGAAAAAATTAAGCAATCGCCCACAACAGTTGCGTCATATATATATATAAATTGGCCGTAATTAAATAAACTAGTAGCATATATCTTGAAAACTGGAGCCAGTCAACATTTTTTAATGCCATTTTCGTTTTCAGCATACCAAAATTAGTTAAGATCAGCTATTTTCATTTCTGGTACATTTTGGTTGTTGACTGGTGTAATTAAACGTGAATAATTTTTGTTTCAAAGCGCAATATCGTCGAAGCGCAATAAAGCGAAGCACAATAAAGCGATGTATACCTGTACTAGATGAGATATGATAGAACAATTGAAACAAAATGTTTATTTTTCCTTTTAATCAGAACAAAGAGGAGGCAGATCCACAAATCGAGTGAGGAATAACTAAAATAAGTTTTAAAATTGTTCATCACCATCTTTAATTATTAAGGTCATTAATATAAGATTTACATAAGACTGGCAACATTACCATGTGTCACTGAATTTACTCCCCTTGCTCTGCAGTGATGGTCCAACAGTGACCAAAATTCAGAATATCTACTGACGGTTTTCAAAGGTGTCTACCTTTCGCTCAAGATTACTCTTAGCAGAGATGTGAATTGAAGAATGGTGCTTCAATCATAGGGAGCCTCACAGGAATGTAAAAAATCAAGTACTACGGCTGATAGGTTCCAGGCCGTGTAAACTTTATATCGTCCTAGACCTTCTATGAGTAAGGATTTAGCTCGTTTTGATGAGCCCCCAACTAATTTAACTCAGTAAAATATTAATAGCTCTGTAATACGTATTTAAACTGACTGAGACATACGGGGGCAATTCACTAAAAAAATTGATTAAATCAACTATAATTTGTATATTTACTGATAACAAATTTAATAATCAATTATCGTTAACAATTTGTAAAATAAATAAGGGTGGGGTGAATTAGACTGAGTCTTTAAAATTTCACAACGGGGGATAATATGGATAGAGTGTTTTCTCTTTCGAATTTAAATAAAAACAGAGTTTACTTGGTAGCTTTAAGTAGGTATTTAGCAGCCAGTAAGATGTCGGTTGGTTTCTGCTCCAGCCGATGCTTGTTCTTTGCAGGTTATGGACGGACTGGTCACTCTCGTCACTGGTTGCCGGAACACATCCCTCGTAGTATCGTGGGGTAATTGCAAAGATGGTCCGTCGTCTGTAAAGACCCCTCTGCTGTAGTTGTCTAGCTTTGACTGAAGGCCACTTATACCATTCACTTGTTCCACAGATTGCACCACCAATTGTACCACTGACTAGAATCATGAAATAAGAGAGAAACAAATACCCTCCTATTGGGGTTCCTGACACAAAATCAGGTCCCCCCCCCCTTTTCATTCCACCATCCCATTTACCTCCGAACTTTACCCTATCTGAGCATTAAAGTTAATCCAAGTGAGCGGAAAACATCCATTGCATTTTTATTGAACGTGTTTACATTTACATTTGCACTGGTTTAAAAAGGAACTATAATAAGTTTGTACATCAGTTCTGTCATCATCCACTCCCTGCTCCATAAGAAACTTCGGACTACCTCTGCTTTTGGTTCTCTATGAAAAACCCGGATAAAGCAGTCAACAGCTCTTGCCGTAGTTGTTCATGAAACTATCATTCTATATGCTGAGGTTGCCATCCAAGTATGACTTGGACATCCACTAACAATTATCACATGTTCATAAATGCAAAATATAGAATTATAAAATTTACAACTCACCCAAATATCTTTGGGAATACTGACTTCTGGCTCAGAGAAATAGTTATGGCAACTTGATTAAGATGTTTCTTACACGTGGTCTGGGGTGTTACTTTACAATAAACTCTCACTATGACTTACTGTTCAGGTGCTTAGGTTTCCGTATTAATAAATGTAGAGTTGTCGTTGTGTAAACCCACAAGATGCTCAAACACGTTGTCCGGTTCTTTAAAATGGAATCCTGATCCTATTCCTTATTCTGGTTTGTCTGACTGTCTTATTGACGAATTGAATTTCACAATGCCGTATTCAAATGGCGCTAGATTATATGGCAACATTCAGCACGCATCCATACTGCTTCTATATGACAATGCTCCAATCAAAAATGATGAATTTTTACATCTCAAATGCCAAGCCAATAACATGCATTTCGCGTATATTTTGGTGGGGAATGTTCCATCTACGCGAAAAAATGGGTTGTTTACAAGTCACCTCTCCATGTAAGGTATGCCAGCTTCCGTCTATTATCGATTATGTTTACACTCAAGATTTCATAATCTATCAAACGTAACCTCTTTTAAGATGAATCCTTCTTCTCTGGCACGTCTGTCCGCGGACATTTATCTCATTTGCGGACAATTATGTCACACTATGTAAACACATTGCTACAAAAACCACTTGTGCAAGAGCATGCTAAAGTTTAGATTAGGCTTCCTGCCAGGGAGTCAACTGCTGTGGTGGCTCCATGATATTTAGGAAGCGAAAGAGAAAGTAATGATGATGATATTCATTCATTTATTCATCACCTGTCAGCTCTGCTAAATAGAGCCTTGACCTTCAACAAACTTATGCCAGGTCACCTTGTCCTGTGCCATCAGCTCAAGGTCTTTCCATGCCTTGTTCATCCCTTTCGTTTGTCCCCAGTTCTTCTCTCTCTCTCCGTGTGGTCCTTGACCTTCCACTACCTTTCTCTTCCTTGGTCTTCCTCTTCCTTTCTCATCCTTGAGATTTCACAACAAGGACTGCCTAGTAATGCTATCGAAAAGGGTTTCCTTAATGTGTGCCCTATCCATCGCGTGCGTCTTCTTCTCATCTCTTGTTCCACTGGCGCTTGTCTGGTTCATGTTATCCGTGTTTATTCTCTATTTTCTTCGTTTGCATCTTCTTCCTCTTTATCCATGCAATATAGAAGGGCTGCCCCTGTTTTTGCTGAGGCCCATGTGCTCCGACGGGGGCAGGTAAATAAAGAATTATAAGAAATGTCGTCATAAATCTGTGGTAGTGTATATACTCAGTTGTCAGATTGCACCCTTAGTAGTAGTAGTAGTAGTCCACTTCAGTCACAACTGACTATGGGAATGTGCCACTGAGGTGATACCCCTCAGCTGCTTTTGTTCCTGGTGTTCCTTTCGGCGTGTTCCGTTCTCTTCTGCCTGTTGTGAGAGCTTCTTTTCGCCAAGTCTGCGGTGGCGTCGTACGAAGCATCGCCATTTAGGTGCAATCGGCAGCTTCATCCTCCAGGCTGCTAGATTTATGTCCAGTACCTTCATGCCTCTCTTGCACACGTCTTTGAACCTCAGCTGAGATTATCTGGCTCTTCTTTTGACACTCTGCCAGTTATCCGTACTAAATATCTTTGGGGATGGCTTATTTTCCATGCTACAGACAAGGCCAAGACAACGTAAGTGAAAGAATAACATTATATACATTGTTGTATCTTATAAAGAAGCCCACTGTTTGAGGACTGTTTCGAGGTGTGAAGTATAGTTTGGTTATTTTTGGTATCGACGTTTTTGCACCTCGAAACATCCTCTCAACAATGAATACAAGTTCAAATACCATTGTTGATGATGATTGTTGATGTTTTAACACAAATGAGAAGGGCTCATTTGAGTGTTCATAAACAGTCACGACATGACGGCTCACGAATTCGTGGGTTAATGACTGTTCACAACGATCGTATGTCCTATTTTGACGACGTTGGTAGAACAAAGGGACAGTCAGTATGATTTTCTCTTTTGAGCGAACAGGATGTGTTCTGCCCTCTGAATGTTTGTGTGTGTGTATGTGTTGCCCATGCCATTCTATTCATGTATGTTGAATAATTATTGTTTATGTATATTTCAGCATGAGAATTCTATTGGAGTTTGATAGATACAAGTAAGCTCAAAGTAAGAGCTGTGTAGCTCACTCATTGATGGCCGATTGCAGCATGTACGTTCGTTAAAGAACAGTTACATATAAAAGAAGGACATTATCTTTATAGAAATCACGGGTTCTTATAGCGTGGGACATGTCTGGTGACAGTCCTATAAACTATGAGATGGTATTCGCCCAGGAACTGATGCTCAGGTAGCCAGTTCGTTATTTACAAGTCAACTGTGCGCGATTACTATATGCACACATTGGGATTCTTGCTGGTGCTACGGAGTTCATGCACTGTGCTGAGATCCTCCTTGTGGGATCTTTAAGGGAGGAGTGCGGAGCTCTGTTGGAGTAGTCCATGTGCAATGAAGATAGTCCTTAAAACCAAACAAACCCAAACCAACGACGGACTTACGTGTGCTATCCACGGAAATTCATTACTATCTTACTAGAAATCACCAACAGGATTTCTGAAGTTCCAAGCGACCATATTGGTTAAAATCGACGTATATTGCATGTAACCGTTAGTGTTGAAGAGAAAATATTCGAGTATAATTATTTTTTATGAGGGTAACGTTTTAGGATGAAATATTAACTGAAATTATTTACAGTCTAACGGAAATAATCGACACAACAAAAAGAAGGTGACAAAAGTAGT
The DNA here is from genome assembly GCA_024509875.1 of Oreohelix idahoensis. Lineage (NCBI taxonomy): Eukaryota > Metazoa > Mollusca > Gastropoda > Stylommatophora > Oreohelicidae > Oreohelix > Oreohelix idahoensis. The sequence goes on from JAMPIV010012071.1 coordinate 134,100, forward strand.
GTTGACGTCCCTTGATTGCAGTGATTTTGTGTGACTCACCTTGGATGAGAATTTTAATGTTAAGTTTTTGTTTTGTTTTTTAAGGAAGCTCAGCTACCTGAGCGAAGAGACAGACTTTGCACGGAAAATTTCTATTTGAGTGAGCTGTTTGTGAGACAAAGTTGATCGAGAATGTTCCGAAATAGTTTATTTGGTAAATCGAAGTTTGAAAGTAAAGCAGTTAGATCCCAGACGCGATAACGTTTAGAACCAAGTTTGCTTGAGTGTTAAAACCAGTATCTAGAAGTGGCGGCAAGTAGAAGTTATCAACGGACGATATGCCAAATGATTTTGGTTACTTCTGTGGTGACAGAAATGTATACTATCGTCTAGACGCCTATCTCGCATTATTTTGGCCACAGTGTATGACAGTTTTGTTGTTTATTCTGAGGACAAGATGTCAGTGTTCACAGTCACAGAAAATGTGTATATTTCAAAATCCCAGGTACGCAGAACATTTTAGGGTCATATAACCAGTAAATGAAGAACAGTGGGCAAATAGACAGGCTAGTGAGCAGAAGATAAACTTTGTAAATCGTCATCCCTGGCGGTCAGGCCAGTACTCTTAAGGTTACGCCAAGTAGAACAGAAGAAATATATCAGAACAAGAAGAACAATGATTTTGTATCAAGAATTAGATTAAAAAGTAAAATATTTGACAACAGTGGTTCTCAAGCTGTAACCACTATAACTTCTAGAGGCATTATGAAAATCGAAGTAAGAGAGAAAGATAAAGTGACACTGAAGATTTTTTTTCTAATGAATATTGCTGTACAAGTATGCCTGCCTCAAGAAGATGGTTGGGCATATCATTTTTTTTTCAACTTTGCTGATTCCTGTAAATAAAAATTCAACGTTAATTGCTTATTGTTGTTAGCGTGAAGTTCTTCATCAACTGTTGAAATCATTCATCAGCTGTTAGTATATGAGGTGTTGTCGTCTTGAGACAAAGAAGTTTTTTGCTACATCTCACCATACAACACACTGCCTACTGTTTAGGGTAGAGATACGAACTCTATACGATCACAAAATTTGAGAAGTATGAAACCGTAGACAACCATCACCAACGGCCACAAGTATGCTGTTTCGGAACTGTAATGTGTCGTATAATGAAATATCATGTATTACGTAAATACATTGTAGAAGTCGTCTATGCCAGGCGTCCGAGAACATTTTATCTAATTGTGGTGTTCCAGATGTGTTGTGCAGTCTGTAATATTGTAGGCATTGCCTAGTTTCACAGAACACCTTCTAACACACCATCAAGTCAAGAGAAGCCATCCTCAAACAACAAGAAACCGCACAGTCCTCTCACTAACACAACACGGGAAGATTCAAACCACCTTCTCAACATTCACCAACGTAAAGAAAACTACAGCAGTGAAAGAAAATATAAAGAAAAAAAAAAGAACCATGCAACACCCACTTCTCCATTATTTACTGCCCCCATCTGTGGATCCAACTGTGTAAACGTGTGACCAAATAGTTCCAGCACACTGAACTTTCCCCATGAAAAGTGTGCTCCTTTAATGGGTTCAGTTTAGATTTGTGTACGAAGAAGAATTTAGATTTCACGGTCCAATGCACGCTGTCCGTATTTTCCTGAAAAGACATTGGGATTGTTTTATCGTTGGTTATATAAAACGTTATTGAGAAAACTCACTATATTGGAAATGACAAGAAACATATAGAAAAAAGGGGATAAACTCTAGATGTCATCTATGTAGGAGAGGACTAACAATCAACAAAGTGGAATCACAATCAACAAAATCTAAAAATTAATCACATGTAAACAGAATTTGCGAAATTTTGAATCACATTTAGGTCTACCTTTGACACGTGTGAATATGTGGTTGTGTGTGTGTTTTCTTAATAGGCCAGAAAAGCAAAATAACTAACCCAATTTAATTCACGTCAGTAATTAAAAAAACAAATTTCAAGGGCAAATGTAAATGAGAATTTCAGAACCCCAGCTAGCCATAGGCGTCTTCAAAATTAGTGAGCAAGAGGTAGAGGTATTATTAACATTAAAATTGCTATTTCCATACAAATAATCCAGGGGTTTGTGCGCCCCTGACTAACATACGAAATACAAAAACATTACATATTGTTGTTTATTACTCAAGGAAAGTAACTGATTAGTGCGATGTTCTAAAATGTATAGAAAACGACATATTGTTGATAAGAACGTAATAAACGGCATGTAAATTGGATTAAGAGTACACGAAAGTTGCGTACTTCTGTACGTCTGTTCGGTGCGAACATACGAGAGTTGAGGCGTAGACAATTACATTAGTAAACAGGTAAGAAAAGTACTAGAGGCAACATAGATGTGGTTTTACAGAAGAATGTTAAAAATACAATGGACAACGAAAAGGACTAAACATGATGTTCTGTCAGTTAGTTTCCTCCGCTGGAATGAAGAATAGGGAACCGTCTGGTCGAAAGTGCCCAATACAAAGGATTACGAGATACTGTACAAGTGTAAGGGTTAGGTTTAGGAATTGTCAAGAGATTGTGTCCCCTGCTTTGCATTAGTGGTCAATTAATGGCCAAACTATATAATGATGAGGGTATTCAAAAGTATCAATCAATAAGAGAAAATTGGCTCATTTTTTTCTGAGGGCACGCCTGAAATGATTCAGTAAAATATTACTTTAATTACTCTGGATGGTTATGTATTTAACATAACCGAGTCATACGGGTACAGTTCACTCAATAATGAATTAAATCAACTATCAATCTGAATTTACAGATAACAAATTAATAATTAATTATAGTTAACAAAGGAACAAATAGAAATCTTTAGGGAAAAAATGAAGCACTGATGTTTTCATTACTGGCAGTGAGTAAAGTGGCTATCGTTACAAAAAAAATATTTTGCTGGGCCTGACTCTAATACTTAACTAGCCAGATGTTGACGATGATTTGTTGTTGGTGTTGGGTTCCGTCACTATTGGTTCACAAGGGTGTTGTTGATTGTTTCGTCAATCGTCAAATTCTGTGGCAGTAGCACGTCCCTGGCGGAAATGCTGGGGTTAACCACTCCAATTGTCAAGGCAGGCATCTTCATGACCCGTCTGATGCAGGCGTCTACCGTAGACTGCTGACAACATGAAAAGACTTATACCACAAAATAAAAGAAAACAAATATCTCTTCTAAGCACAGGATCCCCAGACATGAAAATCAGGCGCCCCCTGCTTCCATTCTATCACTTCATCTTCTTCAGAAACATTACCCTCCTTGTGCATTAATGTTGTTCCCAGTGAGTCGGATGAAAGTGCGTTTGGACAGCAGAAAACGATAATTGCATTTTTAACATGTTTAAATGTACACATAAACTTATTAAAATGTTAATATTATAAATGTTTTCACTATGATGTCATCATCATCCATTTTTTGCTTCACATGGATCCAAGGGTTACCTCTGCTTGTGGGTACCTTGTAGGGAAACCCGCACGAAGCAGTCACCAGCTCTTGCAGTAGTGGTTCATGAATCCAATCATTTTATATGCTGAAGTTGCCAGCCTCGTATGAACCTGTACATTCACAAGCAATTTACACATGTTAAATGCAAAAAAATATGAAATGATAAAATGGACATATTACAACTTACCTCGATTATCGGGAATGAATTTACAGATTTCTTGCACACGAAAAGCTTGTGAATAGTGACGGGCCATTGGTTTCATCCTGTCTTTCATGACCATATAAGGTCTTGCTTCTTTCGTTTTGCTTGTCAAATGTTTACAAACTCTCTACCTCATAGAACTATCACTATAATCTCCTTACTTACTTACTTAGTCGTTCCCCTTCTACCGTGAGGTGTAGAGGTTTTGAAGAGAGAGCGCCAGACTATTCTATCAGCTGTCTTCTTCCTGGCCTGGTTCCATTCTAGTCCTCGGTCCTTCAAAGATTGTCTAATGTTGTCCTCCCAGCGGACTCTGGGTAGTCTTGGAGGTCTGGATCAATGGCTCTTTGTTTCCCATGCTTGTCGTGGTAGCCGATCTTCTCCCATTCTGCAGACATGGCCAAACCATCTTAGTTGGCACTGTTCTACTTGGGTCTGTAGCTGGTGGCATTTTAGGCCTTAACGTATCGTCTGGTTGCGGACCATGTCTCTTCTTGTTACTTCAACCACCTTCCTCAGATACCTCATTTCTGAGGTTTGGATCTGGCTTTTGTGCGTTGTAGTCATTGCCCATGACTCGCATCCATATGTCAAGACTGGGACATAGGTGGAGCGGTATACAGCCATCTTCGTTTTCTTACCAACTTCTTTCTTGCTGAGGAATCCTCGATTTATGGCCTGAAAAAGTCTCCCAGCCGCTGCTTTTCGAGTGGCCAACTCTTCTTTGATGCCTCCCTTTCGGTCTATAATAGCCCCGAGATATTTAAAGTGGTCGACCTGCTCCTCTACACCTCACGGTAGAAGGGGAACGACTAAGTAAGTAAGACCTGCTCCAGGACCTATTCTCGCAGCTTAATCTGATGTCTTCTTTCCTCTCGTGATATCACCATGTATTTTGTTTTAGAGCTGCTTATGACCATCCCTCTCTTCTCCAGCTCTTCCTTCCAGACTTTCAGGTTGGATTGGAGATGTGCCTCTGATTTAGCAATCAGGGCAACATCATCAGCAAATGCCAGCTCTGAAATACAGACCTGTCTCAACTTCCAGTACCCCACTGAATACTTTCTTGTTCTCTCCTTACATGCCTTGATGAATCACTTCACTTCGCTGACTGTATATTATTGTAACTTCGTGTTCATAGTTTTCCGAATACATAAGACAGAGATTGGAATATTACTCGAGTTTGTTATTACTTTAAGGTGTCCAAAGATGAAGCACGTACCATTTATAGTGTTCTCACCTTAGACGTACGAGTCGATATTTAAAGTTTGCTCCTTCCAAATGTTTTTTTTCGTCTGTCTCTATTTTTGTGTGTCTGCCTCTGTTTCTGTATATATGTCTCTATTTTTTTATATCTGCCTCTGTTTTTTTTTGTCTGCATCTATTTTTTGGATCTATGAGTTTTTTTAAAAGTCTGCCTCTATTTTTGGGTCAGTTTTTATTTTAGGGGTTGCCTCTATATTTTGTCGTCTGCCTCTATTGTTTGGGTCTGGTTCTATTTTACCGTATAACGTCATATTTGGACATGCGCACTAATATAACTGACTAGGTTGAACGGGACACGCTTCGCCAAATTTTTTTTTTTTTTAAATGAAACGAATGTCTAGCAACGCTGTTAACTCGCTTCCAGGCTATATGGACTCGTCACTAACTCTTCTTTTAAAGCTGTAGAGAATTGATAGAACTGATATTATTTGAACAACATTACACACAACTTGACCATGATAACGTGTAGGGACAAGGCGTTAGGATTTATGGTTAGTCTATATCGCGACGCACTAAAGACGACATATCAATGGAAACTTACGGTTACGTGTGATTCAACCACTGCGGATTATAACGTCTTCGTTGTTCTCTGTTTCAGAGCCATACAATGAGACTAAATGTGTGGGTTGAGAGACTATTATATATGAGGTGGACTCGATATATTTTAATTCCGATTAAAGTCACTATGCAATGAAAGCTTCTCTTATCACCTCATGTTATAATGTTTGTTGGAGAAGGTTAGTAGTGACTTATGGTTATTTTTGAGCTCACAAGGGGACTTGTCAAACACATCGTCTCAACTTTAGTTTAGGCAGCACTTTGTGTCGGTCAAAAATGCACAATTTGTGGGCATATATGTTCTCCATTAAGAGAAACTAGTGTTATACATATTTACCGACGTGTATTGAGCCTTGCATTTATTTATTTATCCCATATAAAATATAACTGCATATTTCTAAAATAGCAGGGAACGGCTGAAATTTTTTTTTTCGGAGTTTAAAATACCTTGTCCTTTCCGTCTTTGCTACATACGTGGTATAAAGAAAATTTTATGACTAACTATTTAATTTTTTAAAAATTATGACTAGCTTCTCCGCACATATTACTGCCCTTGTAATAACAATTACGTCCCTTAGATAAAACGCATAAATGTATCTTAACGTTTAAGTGTGACGGAAATAACAATGCGGAGGTAGTGGAACATTGATAAGAGTTCCAAATGTCAATGTCTGGTTGTGTAGCGAATACAGAAAGTTAGTTAAAAGTCAGTGTCTTTACGTGCTTGTTGTATATGTGGAAACTGACTTTTGTCCCCCCCCCCCCCCCCAACCACCTCAACTTCCTTTCTTTTTCTCCAATGAATATGGAATCAATACTTTGCGAGTTTATATATGTAACCCGGCAAGCAGTGCAAGGGAGGTAACTAACAATCATTAATGTGACAGCCATAATAAAAAAAATAGCCTATATGTGTTGCAAGAAAGTGCTAAATATCTCACAACTGGATTAAACTTAATATTGAATCCAGGTTTGCGCTGTGCCCCCCCCCCCCCCCCCCCCACTCTCCCTCCTCCAACCCCAATATTAAAAAACAACCAAAAGGCAACCACAGATGAAGTTTGAAAGATGTGTGCAAGAGAGACATGAGTACTCTCTTATAACGTAGTCGGTTATACAGGACGCGCCTTGCCAAAACGAGGCAAAACCTTATATTTTAAAAAAAAAATCAGCAAATGCCAGCTCTGAAATACAGACCTGTCTCATCTTCCAGTACCCCACTGAATACTTTCTTGTTCTCTCCTTACATGACTTTCACAATTGCCTCAGGCTGGCGGAATTGTGGATTTTAAAGGTGCAACCAAGGTGGAATGGGTTCATTTTCTGCACAAGAAAACAGGAGGCGGAGACACTTGAGAGTTATGACCAAGGTGGGCCCAGCCCCCTTAGAGTGTAAAGGAGAGTGTTGCCCTGATTGCTAAATCATAGGCACATCTCCAATCCAACCTGCAAGTCTGGAAGGAAGAGCTGGAGAAGAGAGGAATGGTTATAACCAGCTCTAAAACAAAATCCATGGTGATATCACGAGAAGAAAGAAGACACAAGATTAAGCTGGGAGAACAGGACCTGGAGTAGGTCGACCACTTTAAATACCTCGGAGCTATTATAGACCGAAAGGGAGGCATCAAAGAAGAGTTGGCCACTCGAAAAGTAGCAGCTTTGTTAAACAACTAGAATTAACCTAAACCCAACCCTGTTTCTCGCTTTGTTAAACAACTAGAATTAACCTAAACCCAACCCTGTTTCTAGCTTTGTCAAACAGCTAGCCTTAACCTAACCACAACCCAGTTTCTAGCTTTGTTAAACAACTAGCTTTAAACTAATCCTAACCCAGTTTCTAGCCCTATTAAACAGTTAGCTTTAGCCTAACTTCAACCCTGTTTCTAGCTATGTTAAACAACTAACCTTAACCGAAACCCAACCCTGTTTCTAGCTTTGTTAAACAACTAGCCTTAACCTAACCTTAACCCTGTTTCTAGCTTTGTTAAATAACTAACCTTAACCTAACCTCAACCCTGTTTCTAGCTTTATTAAACAACTAGCTTTAATCTAACCTGAACTATGTTTCTAGCTTTGTTAAACAACTAGAATTAACCTAAGGACAACCCTGTTTCTAGCTCTGTTAAATAACTAGCCTTAGCCTAATTCCAACCCTGTTTCTAGCTTTATTAAACAACAAACCTTAACCTAACCTCAACCCTGTTTCTAGCTTTGTTAAACAACTAGCCTTGACCTAATCTTAACCCTGTTTCTAGCTTTGTAAAAGAACTAGCCTTAACGTAACCTCAACACTGTTTCTAGCTGTTTTTAAACAACTTTCCTTAACCTAAACCCAACCCATTTTCTGTTTCTGTTACTTATCGGTAACTCTATTACTACAAGCAACAACAACAACAACAACAACAACAAGAGAAAATGTGTTGAAGGAACTTACCTCTCATACTAAACAAGCAGACAGATAATTCCAGAATACATGCCAAATATACTCATGTTCCTCGAATTACACATGCTGTATTCGGATGAGCGTGAAGATGGTCAGATGGACATGTAACAAATAACAACTAGATGAGATTGATCAACACTTGAGATCTGAGCGTCTGTGTGTGGAAAATGCGTGGAAGTAGGGAATAGTAGACATGACGCCGCCATACTGCCCCTATAATGCCAGAGACATCATCATCATTTTCCGGTTTCCTCCGTACAGAGCATGGGGACCACCGCTGTAGCAGGTCTCCCTTACAGGAAGCATGTTCCAGGCAATCACGTGATCTTGCAGTGGTGGGTTCTGTAATAATTTGTTTTAGATTATGTGGTTACCAACCCCCATGCCCAACCTCATGCTAGTGGCCTTGTACGACATGCCTGAGGGAGTAATGGTCCTATTCTTTCTTTGTTTCATCAGAGACTCCCCGGGGATTACACCAGGCTTGTTGTTTCCTGAGTGGCTTTCCTTATTTACGCTACAGCTAGCCTTAACTTAACCCCAACTTTGTTTCTAGATTTGTTAAACAACTAGCCTTAACTTAACCTCAACCATGTTTCTAGATTTTTTAAACAACTAGCCTTAACTTAACCTCAACCCCGTTTCTAGATTTGTTAAAAAACTAGCCTTAACTTAACCTCAACCCTGTTTCTAGATTTGTTAAACAACTAGCCTTAACTTAACCACAACCCTGTTTCTAGATTTGTTAAACAACTAGCCTTAACTTAACCTTAACCCTGTTTCTAGATTTGTTAATAACTAGCCTTAACCTAACCTCAACCCTGTTTCTAGATTTGTTAAACAACTAGCCTTAACTTAACATCAACCCCGTTTCTAGATTTGTTAAACAACTAGCCTTAACTTAACCTCAACACTGTTTCTAGATTTGTTCAACAACTAGCCTTAACCTGACCTCAACCCTGTTTCTAGATTTGTTAAACAACTAGCCTTAACTTAACCTCAACCCTGTTTCTAGATTTGTTAAACAACTAGCCTTAACTTAACCTCAACCTGTTTCTAGATTTGTTAAACAACTAGCCTTAACTTAACCTCAACCCTGTTTCTAGATTTGTTACACAACTAGCCTTAATTTAACCTCAACCCTGTTTCTAGATTTGTTAATAACCAGACTTAACCTAACCTCAACCCTGTTTCTAGATTTGTTAAACAACTAGCCTTAACTTAACCTCAACCCCGTTTCTAGATTTGTTAAACAACTTGCCGTAACCTAACCCCAACCCTGTTTCTAGATTTGTTAAACAACTAGCCTTAACGTAACCTCAACCCTGTTTCTAGATTTGTTAAACAACTAGCCTTAACTTAACGTCAACCCTGTTTCTAGATTTGTTAAACAACTAGCCTTAACGTAACCTCAACCCTGTTTCTAGATTTGTTAAAAAACTAGGCTTAACCTAACCCCAACCCTGTTTCTAGATTTGTTAAACAACAGGCCTAAACCAAACCCCAACCCTGTTTCTAGATTTGTTAAACAACTAGCCTTAACCTAACCCGAACTCTGTTTCGGACTTGTCAAACAGTCTTAACTAAACCCCAACCCTGTTTTGAGCTTTGTCAAACATTTAGTCCAGAACCTAACCTCAACACTATTTCTAGATTTGTTAAACAACTCATCATCATCAGCTGCCATCTCCACAACGAAGGTTGGCTGTAAAGGATCTCCAACGTCTTCTGTCTCATGTCTTGGTGGTGCACTCTGAAAGACTCTTTCCTGTCAATCTCTTGAGGTTATCTTTTCACTTATAGCGCTGTCTTCCCCTTGCACGTTTGCCTTCACCTCTCCCTTCTATTATGGTCTTCTGCAGGGTGTTATGCCTTTTTATGTGGCCAAAGTATTTTAGCTGCCGAACTTTGATCTCCCTCATTAGTTCTCTTTTCATACCTAGATTTTCTAGGACCTCCTTATTTGTTTTCTTCTCTGTCGCGAGATACGCCCCATTCTTCTATATATCCACATAAACAACTAGCCTAAACCAAACCTCAATCCTGTTTCTAGATTTGCTAAACTACTAGCCTTAACCTAACCTCAACTCTGCTTCGGACTTGTCAAACAGTATTAACCAAACCCCAACTCTGTTTTGAACTTCATTAAACAGTTAGCCATAACCTAACCTTAACTCTGTTTCGAAATTTGTCAAACAGCTAGCTTAAACCTAACCCCAACCCTGTTTCGATCTTTGTAAAACATAGTAACGTCCGACAAACATTGATGCCTTATTAAAAACAAAAAGAAATAATTTTTAAAAAGTCGAACTTGATGCGAAACGCTTCATATCGATGTGACCACTGCTTTCTTTGAAAATAGTCAAGTAGACCTCTGAGAGTGTACGAAGAAGAAGAAGTAGAATATCGATAGATACACGGGCAACATGATTACCCCCTGTCTACTATCCGCCACCAACTAGAAAGTGTTAGGGATTGGGTATGCTTTTACCGTGTAAACTGATCTACATATCCAACAAATAGATTTTATCTAGTTGCCGATCTAGACCAGTTCCAAAAGCGGGCGAAGGAAGTTACAGACTCACCAAAATGTTGGAATACGTCATTAAAAAAGTAAGAATCCCTTTTATAACCTAAATTACGTCATCAGTTATGACCCTTCTTTGTTTACTCTATGGGGTAGAAGTAAAAACAATAAACAAGCAATTATAAGAAAGATTTGAGTCCCTCGATACATAGAAGAATTGGGCGCAAATCATGGACAGAGAAGAAACCAAATAAAGAAGTCCTTTGAAAAACTAGGAATCCGCAGAGAATTAATTAATGAGAACAAAGTCAGTCCGATATAATAGTTTAGTCACATAAAAAGACATAACATATTGCTGAAAACCATAAGGCAAGTAAAAGTTGATATTTAGGTGTCGGAAAACAAAATTATTGTACTGAATTAGCCACGCTTTATATCTTAATTATAACCAAGCAGAGGTTGAACGGGATATTTTTTGTCATCAATATTTAAAAAAAGAAAAACAAGAAGAAAGAGGAAGAATTATAAGTGGGAAGATAACATCAAGAGATGGACAGGAAAGAGACTATCAGAGTGTACCATCAAGACAAGAGACAGAAAATGTTGGAGATTCATTGCAGTCGATCTTCCATACTCTGATGATCAATGAACAGGTTGAAAAAAAATGTTGAGCAAAAATTAGGTTTTGAGAAAGAGAAATTAAAAAGAAAGAGAAAGTAAAAGCGGTTATAGAAATGTTAATCCACAACAAGAAATAAATAGAGAACTCAAACCCGCATGAACTGGTGCGGTTCTACCGTGCTGATAATGATAGGATACACGGCAATGAGAGAGCTGACAGACTAGCTTCGAGAGCACTCATAAATGGATATGGGTGAATGAGCAATACTAATTACCATCAACAATCAACTATTAGAGAATGACATTGCAACCGACAAATCAACAAAGCTAAAATTCTGGAATTCGGCACCAAACGTAAGACTAGCAAGGATGGACGTATGAGAAGATGCATCCCTCGTTTATACAACCAACGCGCTACATGAAATATTCGTATTCATACATTTGATGAGGGAGACTGAACATCTATGGGTTTGCTCAATGATATTAGTTCTTAACTACAATAACACAAACAATAAGAAACACAGGTATACCTCGGAGATATTACGGGTTCGGTTCCAGACAACCGCAATAAAGCAAATATCGCAATAAAGCGGGTCACACCCATTTTTTGGCCTCCCGGTGCAGAGAAAAGCCTAAAATCTTGTTTACACTATGTCTATTAAGTGCGCAATGGCGCTAGGTCTTTAAAAAAAAACAGTGTATTGTAAAATTAAAAATACTTACCTTGTAATTGCTTTAAAAAAATGCTAATCACCATCATCTGCGCCTTCAGCGAATTGTAATTTTTTTGCTGGTGGAGAGCCAAAATCTATCGGAAGAAGAAGGCACGTTCTAATAATTTCACGTGAATTTTTTTTATTTTTTTATTTTTTTTTAAAGCGCAGTATCTGCGAAGCGCAATAAAGCGAAGCACAATAAAGCGAGGTTTGCCTGTACTAGATGAGATATGAGAGAACGATTGAAAAAAAAAAATGTTTTTTTTTCTCTTTTAATCAGAACAAAGTATAGGCAGACCCACAAATCGAGTGAGGAATAACTAAAATAAGTTTTAAAATTGTTCATCACCATCTTTAATTATTAAGGTCATTAATATAAGATTTACATAAGACTGGCAACATTACCATGTGTCACTGAATTTACTCCACTTGCTCTGCAGTGATGGTCCAACAGTGACCAAAATTCAGAGTATCTACTGAGGGTTTTCAAAGGTGTCTACCTTTCGCTCAAGATTACTCTTAGCAGAGATGTGAATTGAAGAATGGTGCTTCAATCATAGGGAGCCTCACAGGAATTTAAAAAATAAAGTACTACGGCTTATTTGATCCAGGCCGTTTGAACTTTATATCGTCCTAGACATTCTATGAATAAGGATTTAGCTCGTTTTGATGAGCCCCTAACTGATTTAACTCAGTAAAATACTACTTTAATAGCTCTGTTATAGGTATTTAAACTGACTGAGACATACGGGGGCAGTTCACTCAAAAAAATGTTTAAATCAACTATAAATTTGTACATTTACAGATTTCAAATATAATAATCAATTATCGTTAACTAATTGTAAAATAAATAAGAGTGGGGTGAATTAGATAGAGTCTTTAAAATTTCATCACGGGAGATAATCTAGATAGTGTGTTTTCTCTTTCGAATTTAAATAAAAACAGAGTTCATTGGTAGCTGTAAGTGGGTACTTAGCTGCCAGTGACATGTCGGTTGGTTTCTGCTCCAGCTGATGCTTGTTCTTTGCAGGGTTTGGACTGGTCACCCTCGTCACTGGTCACGTCTGGTGGCCGCAACACGTCCCTCGTAGTATCGTGGGTCCAGCGTCTGTAAAGACCCGTCTGCTGTAGGTGTCTAGCTTTGACTGAAGGCCACTTAAATTATTCACATGTTCCACAGTTAGCACCACCTATTATTACCACCGACAAGTATCATGAAATAAAGAGAGAAACAAATACCCTCCTGGGTATTGGGTTTCCTGACACAAAATCAGGTGTCCCCCCTTTTAATTACATCATCCCATCTGCCTCAGCACTTTACCCTCTCTGAGCATTAAAGTTAATCCCAGTGAGCGGAAAACACCCATTGCATTTATATTGAACATATTTACATTTGCACTGGTTGAAAAGCTAATTATAATAAGTATGTACAACAGTTCTGTCATCATCTACTCCTTGCTCCATATGGATTTTGGGACTACCTCTGCTTTTGGTTCTCTATGAAGAGCCCGTATAAAGCAGTCACCAGCTCTTGTAGTGGTGGTTCATGAAACTGTCATTCTATATGCTGAGGTTGTCATCCTAGTATGACTTGGACATCCACTAACAATTATTGCATGTTCATAAATGCAAAATTTAGAATTATAAAATTTACAACTCACCCCAAATATCTTTGGGACTACCGACTTCTGGCTCATAGAAATAGTTAAAGCAACGTGATTAAGATGTCTCTTACACGTGGTCTGGGGTGTTACTTTACAATAGACTCCCACTATGACTTAGTGTTCAGGTTCCTAGGTTTCATGGCTTTCCGTATTAATAAATGTAGAGTTGTCGTTGTGTAAACCCACACGATGCTTATACACATTGTCAGGTCCTTTAAAATAGAATCCTGAACCTATTCCTTATTTTGGTTTGGATGGCTGTCTTCTTGACGAATTGAGTTTTACAGTGCCGTACTCAAAAGGCGCTAGAGTATATAACAACATTCAGCACATCCATATTGCTTCTATATGACAAGGCTCAATCATTAATGTTGAATTTTACATCTCAAATGCCAAGCCAATAGCATGCAATTCGCGAATATTTTGGTGGGGAATATTCTCTCTACTTATCATGGTAAATTCCTGCGTGACAACAGCAAAAAAAATGAGTTGTTTACAAACCCCCTCTCCACGCATGGTATGCAAGCTTCCGTCTATTATCGATCATGTTTACACTCGCGACTTCATAATCTGTCAAACGTAATCTCTTTCAGGATGGATACTTCTTCTCCGTCAAGTCTGTTCGGAAAGAATTATCTCATTTATCCGGTCTAGCCAACAATCAACAAACTGGTCAGACAGAACTACTATCGGCTGATAAGATAATCGACTGTGGTCATCCCAAGGTTGTTTACTCAATAATCCGGTCGCTCCTGCACACGGTCTGTTCGGAAATGTGTTACAACATTTCACTCCACAGATTCAGGTGTCAATATGGGTTCAACCGAAAGTGATTGATTACCGTAATCTGCAAAAGATGTTCTCTGGAATCCCGATATGACTAGAATTGAGGGAAGGGAGTGTAAAACATGATTAAGTACAGAAAATTAAACATTGTGCAATAATAAACATGAATACTAGGAAAAGAGAACGGACAATTCTGTCACACTAAGTAAACACATTGCTACAAAAACCACTTGTGCAAGAGCATGCTAAAGTTTTGATTAGCCTTCCTGCCAGGGAGTCAACTGCTGTGGTGGCTCCATGCTATTTAGGAAGCGAAGGAGAAAGTAATGATGATGATATTCAATCATTTATTCATCATCTGTCAGCTCTGCCAAATAGAGCCTTGACCTTCAACAAACTTATGCCAGGTCACCTTGTCCTGTGTCATCAGCTCAAGGTCTTTCCATGCCTTGTTCATCCCTTTCATTTGTCCCCAGTTCTTCTCTCTCTCCGTGTGGTCCTTGACCTTCCTCTACCTTTCTCATCTTTGGTCTTCCTCTACCTTTCTCATCCTTGGTCTTCCTCTACCCTTCTCATCCTTGGTCTTCCTCTACCTTTCTCATCCTTGGTCTTCCTCTACCTTTCTCATCCTTGGTCTTCCTCTACCTTTCTCATCCTTGGTCTTCCTCTACCTTTCTCATCCTTGGTCTTCCTCTACCTTTCTCATCCTTGGTCTTCCTCTACCTTTCTCATCCTTGGTCTTCCTCTACTTTTCTCATCCTTGGTCTTCCTCTACCTTTCTCATCCTTGGTCTTCCTCTACCTTTCTCATCCTTGGTCTTCCTCTACCTTTCTCATCCTTGGTCTTCCTCTACCTTTCTCATCATTGGTCTTCCTCTACCTTTCTCATCCTTGATCTTCCTCTACCATTCTCATCCTTGGTATTCCTCTACCTTTCTCATCCTTGGTCTTCCTCTACCTTTCTCATTTTTGGTCTTCCTCTACCTTTCTCATCCTTGGTCTTCCTCTACCTTTCTCATCCTTGGTCTTCCTCTACCTTTCTCATCCTTGGTCTTCCTCTACCTTTCTCATCCTTGATCTTCCTCTACCTTTCTCATCCTTGGTCTTCCTCTACCTTTCTCATCCTTGGTCTTCCTCTACCTTTCTCATCCTTGGTCTTCCTCTACCTTTCTCATCCTTGGTCTTCCTCTACCTTTCTCATCCTTGGTCTTCCTCTACCTTTCTCATCCTTGGTCTTCCTCTACCTTTCTCATCCTTGGTCTTCCTCTACCTTTCTTATCCTTGGTCTTCCTCTACATTTCTCATCTTTGGTCTTCCTCTACATTTCTCATCCTTGGTCTTCCTCTACATTTCTCATCTTTGGGATTTCAGAACAAGGACTGCCTAATAATGCTATCGAAAAGGGTATCCTCAATGTGTGTCGTGTCCATCGCCAGCGTCTACTTCTCATCTCTTGTTCCACTGGCACTTGTCTGGTTCATGTTATTAGTTTCACATTAATGATCTTGTCATACCATTTCAATCATTCAATCAAAGGGGCCTAATGCACAAAAGATCGCAAGAAACTCTACCCCAGAAGAAGTGGTAAGAAAGATCTTGATCTTATAGATAACTAAAACAATAAAAAACGAGTGTAATAAACTACTAACCATTATACAGGTTCACATTGTCATCTCAAATAACGATGCTCCTTCTCTCCTCGTGTTTTTTTTCCCTACTTCTTCTTCGCGCCTTTCTTGTTCCTTTTCTTCTATTAATCGTCATTTTCTTTTTCCTTCTTATTTTTGCGCCTTTTTTTAACTATTTATTTTGGTGCTTTTGCCTTTTTGCTGAGGCCCATGTGCTCCGACGGGGGCAGGTAAATAAAGAATTGTAAGAAATGTCGTCATAAATCTGTGGTAGTGTATATACTCAGTTGTCAGATGGCACCCTTAGTAGTAGTAGTAGTAGTAGTATCCCACTTCAGTCACAACTGACTATGGGAATGTGCCACTGAGGGGATACCCCTCAGCTGCTTTTGTTCCTGGTGATCCTTTCGGCGTGTTCCGTTCTCTTCTGCCTGTTGTGAGAGCTTCTTTTCTCCCAGTCTGAGGGGGCGTCGTACGAAGCATCGCCACTTAGGTGCAATCGGCAGCTTCATCCTCCAGGCTGCTAGATTTATGTCCAGTACCTTCATGCCTCTCTTGCACACGTCTTTGAACCTCAGCTGAGATTATCTGGCTCTTCTTTTGACACTCTGCCAGTTATCCGTACTAAATATCTTTGGGGATGGCTTATTTTCCATGCTACAGACAAGGCCAAGACAACGTAAGTGAAAGAATAACATTATATACATTGTTGTATCTTATAAAGAAGCCCACTGTTTGAGGACTGTTTCGAGGTGTGAAGTATAGTTTGGTTATTTTTGGTATCGACGTTTTTGCACCTCGAAACACCCTCTCAACAATGAATACAAGTTCAAATACCATTGTTGATGATGATTGTTGATGTTTTAACACAAATGAGAAGGGCTCATTTGAGTGTTCATAAACAGTCACGACATGACGGCTCACGAATTCGTGGGTTAATGACTGTTCACAACGATCGTATGTCCTATTTTGACGACGTTGGTAGAACAAAGGGACAGTCAGTATGATTTTCTCTTTTGAGCGAACAGGATGTGTTCTGCCCTCTGAATGTTTGTGTGTGTGTATGTGTTGCCCATGCCATTCTATTCATGTATGTTGAATAATTATTGTTTATGTATATCTCAGCATGAGAATTCTATTGGAGTTTGATAGATACAAGTAAGCTCAAAGTAAGAGCTGTGTAGCTCACTCATTGATGGCCGATTGCAGCATGTACGTTCGTTAAAGAACAGTTACATATAAAAGAAGGACATTATCTTTATAGAAATCACGGGTTCTTATAGCGTGGGACATGTCTGGTGACAGTCCTATAAACTATGAGATGGTATTCGCCCAGGAACTGATGCTCAGGTAGCCAGTTCGTTATTTACAAGTAAACTATGCGTGATTCCTATATACACACATTGGGATTCTCGCTGGTGCTACGGAGTTCATGCACTGTGCTGAGATCCTCCTTGTGGGATCTTTAAGGGAGGCGTGCGGAGCACTGATGGAGCAATGAAGATAGTCCTTAAAACCAAACAAACCCAAACCAACGACGGACTTACGTGTGCTATCCGCGGAAATTCATACTATCTTACTAGACATCACCAACAGGATTTCTGAAGTTCCAAGCCACCATATTGGTTAAAATCGACGTATATTGTATGTAACCGTTAGTGGTGAAGAGAAAATATTCGAGTAGAATTATTCTTTATGAGGGTAACGTTTTAGGATGAAAGATTAACTGAAATTATTTACAGTCTAACGGAAATAATCGACACAACAAAAGGAAGGGGACAAACGTAGTGTTGACGTCCCTTGATTGCAGTGATTTTGTGCGACTCACCTTGGATGAGAATTATAATGTTAAGTTTTTGTTTTGTTTTTTGGGGAAGCTCAGCTACCTGAGCAAAGAGACAGACTTTGCACGGGAAATTTATATTTGGGTGAGCTGTTTGTGAGACAAAGTTGATCGAGAATGTTCAGAAATAGTTGTAGTGGTAAATCGAAGTTTGAAAGTAAAGCAGTTAGATAACAGACGCGATAACGTTTAGAACCAAGTTTGCTTGAGTGTTAAAGCCAGTATCTAGAAGTGGCGGCGAAGTAGAAGTTATCAACGGACGATATGCCAAATGAATTTGGTTGATTCCGTGGTGACAGAAATGTGTACTATCGTCTAGACGCCTATCTCGCATTATTTTGGCCACAGTGTATAACAGTTTTGTTGTTTATTCTGACGACAAGATGTCAGTGTTCCCAGTCACAGAAAATGTATGTATTTCGAAAACCCAGGTACGCTGAACATTTTAGGGTCATATAACCAGTAAGAAAAGAACAGTAGGCAAGTAGACAGGCTAGTGAGCAGAAGACAAACTTGGTAAATCGTCATCCCTGGCGATCAGGCCAGTATTCTTAAGGTTACGCCAAGTAGAACAGAAGAAATATATCAGAACAAGAAGAACAATGATTTCGTACCAAGAATTAGATAAAAAGTAAAATATTTGACAACAAGTGAGATGAGAAGAAGACGTTGGCGATGAACAGGACACACACAATGAGGAAACCCGTTGATAGCCGTACAAGGCAAGTCTTTGTTCTGGAATCTCAAGGGAAAGAGAGCTGGAGACAGAAGTGAAAAATGATAAGGAAAACATGGAAATAAATTGAGCGGATGGCACGTGATAGGAGGGACTTGGCATGTGTTTGTTCAAGGCTATGGTTCTTGGGGAGTTAATGGGTATTGACTTATTGATTCTGCACAATGGAAAAAAGGAACTGAAGATAGACATCCAAGGGATTAAACACATGTGTGAAGAGACTTCGCTGAATTTGACAGAATATGAAGTTTTGGGGTGAGTTTGTTGTACTCCTATGTTCCGAAAGGAGCGGAAGAGTAATTATTTTGGTCCAACAGCTGATACTGCCGCAGTGAAGTGAAGTGTTCGAGATTACTCTAAACTAGGTCCAGCATTGAGAGGTGGGGTTGACCAGTTTCCTTCCTCGTTGCCATTTTCTTCTTTAACTCAACAGCACAGTCAGGTACCCATTTACAGATGGGTAGACTGGAGTGTATCGACGCCGTGAATCAAACCTGGCATTTTTGCCACGAGAGACAAGTGCTTTAACAACTCTGTACATCGGACGCTCCGAAAAAAGAGCAATGAATGAATGAATGAATGAATGTGTTATTTATAGCCGCGTATGTTATTTTAGTCATTCCCATATTACCAAATGTCTTAGACAAACATGCTGTTGCGAACAATGAAGCGGTCACACCAGTGTATCGGGAAAATACTTAAAAGGCGCGCATTGCACCGTGAAAACTAAATTCAATGCCGATAAAAAAGAGCACACTGAACCAGTTGCGACAGCCAGGAGGGGGTGCAATCAAACACTAATATGACAGCACTGAACCGTTTAAAATGCACTTATAAGCTTAACATATTTGTCTGTGTGTTTTATGAGCGGAGCCAATAGAATTATCCGTTGCAGGTGCCAAATATTTAAAGTACGCCCCTTCACAGGAATTTCCGTTTTGTTTTGTGGCGTATTGACCATATTTCAGGATAATTTTGACTTACATACATTCAGTGAATGTATCAGAAAGTGCACAACATAATTAGTTCCCCGTCATCTTTTGGCGGGTTGTGTCTCGTTTCTTACTGTTTTTGTTACTGTTATATTTCTAGCTTTGTTAAACAACTAGCCTTAACCTAACCCCAACTCTGTTTCTAGCTTTGTTAAACTTACTTACTTAGTAGTTCCCCTTCTACCGTGAGGTGTAGAGGTTTGGAAGAGAGAGCGCCAGGCTATCCTATCGGCTGTCTTCCTCCTGGCCTGGTTCTATTCTAGTCCTCGGTCCTTCAAAGTCTAATGTTGTCCTCCGAGCGGACTCTGGGTCGTCCTGGAGGTCTGAATCCATGGCTCTTTGTTTTCCATGCTTGTTGTGGTAGCCGATCTTTTCCCATTTTGCAGACATGGCCAAACCATTTTTGTTGGGACTGTTCTACTTGGGTCTGCAGGGGGTGGGATTTTTAGGCCCTGACGTATCGTCTGGTTGCGGACCATGTCTCTTCTTGTTACTTCAACCACCTTCCTCAAATACCTCATTTCCAAGGTTTGGGTCTGGCTTTTGTGGGTTGTAGTCATTGCCCATGACTCGCATCCATATGTCAAGACTGGGACATAGGTGGAGCGGTATACAGCCATCTTCGTTTTCTTACCAACCTCTCTCTTGCTGAGGAATCTTCTATTTATGGCCTGAAAAAGTCTCCCAGCTGCCGCTTTTCGAGTGGCCAACTCTTCTTTGATGCCTCCCTTTCGGTCTATAATAGCCCCGAGATATCTAAAGTGTCGACTTACTCCATGACCTATTCTCCCAGCTTAATCTGATGTCCACTTTCTTCTCGTGATATCACCATGGATTTTGTTTGAGAGCTGCTTATGACCATCCCTATCTTCTCCAGCACTTCCTTCCAGACTTGCAGGTTGGATTGGAGATGTGCCTCTGATTTAGCAATCAGGGCAACATCATCTGCAAATGCCAGATCTGAAATACAGACCTGTCTCATCTTCCAGTACCCCACTGAATACTTTCTTGTTCTCTGCTTACATGCCTTGATGAATCACTTTACTTCGCTGACTGTATATTATTGTAACTTCGTGTTCATAGTTTTCTGAATACATAAGACAGAGATTGGAATATTACTCGAGTTTGTTATTACTTTAAGGTGTCCAAAGATGAAGCACGTACCATTTATAGTGTTCTCACCTTAGACGTACGAGTCGATATTTAGAATTTGCTCCTTCCAAATGTTTTTTTTTGAGTCTGTTTCTATTTTTGTGTGTCTGCCTCTGTTTCTGTATATCTGCCTCTATTTTTTTATATCTGCCTCTATTTTTATGTCTGTCTCTATTTTTTTTGTCTGCATCTATTTTTTGGATCTACCAGTTATTTTAAGTCTGCCTCTATTTTTGGGTCAGTTTCTTTTTTAGGGGTTGGCTCTATATTTTGTTGTCTGCCTCTATTGTTTGGGTCTGGTTCTATTTTACTGTATAACGTCATCAGACTTAACGGTCTCTTATATTTGGACATGCGTACTAATATAACTGACTAGGTTGAACGGGACACGCTTCGCCAAATTTTTTTTTTTTTTTAAATGAAACAAATGACTAGCAACGCTGTTAACTCGCTTCCAGGCTATATTGACTCAAGTCATTAACTCTCTTTTTGAAGCTATAGAGGATTGATAGAACTGATATTATTTGAACAACATTCACACAACTTGACCATGATAACGTGTAGGGACAAGGCATTAGGATTTATGGTTAGTCTATAACGCGACGCACTAAAGACGATTTATCAATGTTAACTTACTGTTACGTGTGATTCAACCAGTGCGGATTATAAAGTCTTCGTTGGTCTCTATGTTTCAGAGCCATACAATGAGACTAAATGTGTGGGTTGAGAGACTATTATATATGAGATGGACTCGATATATTTTAATGCCGATTCAAGTCACTATGCAATGAAAGCTTCTCTTATCACCTCAGATTATAATGTTTGGTGGAGAAGGTTGGTAGGGACTTATGGTCATTTTCGGGCTCACAAAGGGACTTGTCAAACACATCGTCTCAACTTTAGTTTAGGCAGCACTTAGGATGTAGAATAAAGAGAGAGGGATAGTACCTCACGGTGAGAGACAGCCATGTCCTTTTTAGGATAGTCAGGATCCTATTTGGTTCTCCTCTCTTTATCTAGCTCATGTATGGCTCCTCGAATACCGCTTGTGTACGGCGGTGGCCACATCCCGGGCAACAGTCTTGGCTGACTGGCTAAACTACATGGGTGGAGTAGGAGCAATCTTACTCAAGGGAATGTCCATCCCTAGTACACAAAGACTGAGACGGTGAGTGAGGCGGAGGAATCTGAGAAGATCAACGGCTCGCAAAGCAAAACAGCAAAGTGTGTGGCGCACTAGAGGCATGTCGGACATAGAAAAAGACAATGGCTAGCCACCGTGGAAGAGATTGGGGCCTTACCACGTACTTCCTACAGAACGTAATGGGATCACAACAACAAGTTGGAGATCCATTACAGCCAACCTTCGTTGTGGAGTCATTAACGTCTTTGCTACATAAGTGTTACAAAGAAAATAATATAACTAACTATTTAATTTAAAAAAAATTATGACTAGCTTTTCCGCACATATTACTCCCATCGTAATAAAAATTACGTCCCTTAGATAAAACGCATAAATGTATCTTAACGTTTAAGTATGAGTGAAACAACAATGCGGTGGTAGTGGAACATTGATAAGAGTTCCCAATGTCAATGTCTGGTTGTGTAGCGAATACAGAAAGCTCCAATCCGAAGTAGTTTATTTTAGCACTTCCATGTCAATAAAACCATGAATTAGTGTCTGATATCGGTAGGGTTTTCCCCCACTACCTCATCTGTAGAACATTCTACATGACATCATAAGATATTTTATTTACATGTCATTTACAAATGCATCATCCTGTCTTTCATGACCATATAAGGTCTTGCTTCTTTCGTTTTGCTTGTCAAATGTTTACAAACTCTCTACGTCATAGAACTATCACTATAATCTCCTCCAAGGTGTTATTTCTCTGTAATTGATTATCACAACAAAGTCCATCTGCCGGAAGTATTACAGTTCGTGCCTTAATCTTTAGCAAGATGGTCATTTTCTACATCCCAGTGAGATCTGCAGTGTAATTTATCATGTCTTGTTTGCGAGCTCGCATCTTGTCATACTGGAACTTAGTAGCATGTACCGTCCGCAGACAGAAAGTCTGGGTTAACGAGAATATCGGCCAGTGTAAACTTTTACTCCGTCTGGAGCTAGCGATAAGCCAAAAATCAATGTTGTAAATTCACAAAGGAGAAAATAATCAGGGAGAGAGGGGTGGCTGATAGGTGTGACAAGATGTGATAAGAAAACCTTGAACGATGAAAGTGTAACAACGATAAGAAGCGAGTGAAAAGACCCAAAAAGAAAGGGCACAGGATAGAAAATGCAGGAGGTCACAGAAAAAATGTAATGATCGAAGTTTTGACTTGTCACAGGAATCTTAAACCTAAGCCCAAACCCTAACTTTAATCCTAACTCTAACGACGTCGGGGACTTATTTGTGTGACTTCAAAGAACACGACCTAATGTGCTTCAATTCAGCCAGCTTCCTCTATATGCATCCTACCTTGTTCCAACACCTTTTCCACTTTTCTTGTTCATGTGATATTTACCAGTGTCTTGTCCTCAGTTCTTCACTAGTAATCAGGCCATACCATTTCAACCCCTCTATTCTGTACAATAACTGATGACAATGACTGTTGATGTGGAACTGATGACAAGAACCTTACAAGTGCCAGTGGATCAAAAGATGAGAAGAAGACGTTGGCGATGAACAGGACACACACAATGAGGAAACCCGTTGATAGCCGTACAAGGCAGGTCTTTGTTCTGGAATCTCAAGGGAAAGAGAGCTGGAGACAGACGTGAAAATGATAAGAAAAACATGGAAAGAAATTGAGCTGATGTCACGTGATAGGAGGGACTTGGCATGTGTTTGTTGAAGGCTATGGTTCTTGGAGAGTTAATGGGTATTGACTGATTGATTCTGCACAATGGACAAAAGGAACTGAAGATAGACATCCAAGGGATTAAACACATGTGTGAAAAGACTTCGCTGACTTTAACAGAATATGAAGTTTTGGGGTGAGTTTGTTGTACTCCTATGTTCCGAAAGGAGCGGAAGAGTAATTATTCTGGTCCAATAGCAGATACTGCCGCAGTGAAGTGAAGTGTTCGAGATTACTCTAAACTAGGTCCAGCATTGAGAGGTGGGATGACCAGTTTCCTTCCTCGTTGCCTTTTTCTTCTTTAACTCAACAGCACAGTCAGGTACCCATTTACAGATGGGTAGACTGGAGCGTATCGACGCCGTGAATCAAACCCGGCACTTTTGCCACGAGAGACAAGTGCTTTAACAAATCTGTCCATCGGACGCTCCGAAAAAAGAGCAATGAATGAATGAATGAATGAATGTGTTATTTATAGCCGCGTGTGTTATTTTAGTCATTCCCATATTACCAAATGTCTTAGACAAACATGCTATTGCGAACAATGAAGCGGTCACACCAGTGTATCGGGAAAATACTTAAAAGGCGCGCATTGCACCGTGAAAACTAAATTCAATGCCGATAAAGAAGAGCACACTGAACCAGTTGCGACAGCCAGGAGGGGGTGCAATCAAACACTAATATGACAGTTCTGAACTGTTTAAAATGCACTTGCAAGCTTAACATATTAGTCTGTGTGTTTTATGAGCGGAGCCAATAGAATTATCCGCCGCAGGTGCTAAATACTTAAAGTACGCCCCTGCACAGCAATTTTCGTTTTGTTTTGTGGCGTATTGATCATATTTCATTATAATTTTGACTTACACACATTCAGTGAATGTATCAGAAAGTGCACAACATAATTAGTTCTCAGTCATCTTTTGGCGGGTTGCGTCTCGTTTCTAGCTTTGTTAAACAACTAGCCTTAACCTAACCACCAACTCTGTTTCTAGCTTTGTTAAACTTACTTACTTAGTAGTTCCCCTTCTACCGTGAGGTGTAGAGGTTTGGAAGAGAGAGCGCCAGACTTTCCTAACTGCTGTCTTCCTTCTGGCCTGATTCCATTCTAGTCCTCGGTCCTCAAAGTCTAATGTTGTCCTCCCAGCGGACTCTGGGTCGTCCTGGGGGTCTGGATCCATGGCTCTTTGTTTTCCATGCTTGTCGTGGTAGCCGATCTTCTCCTATTCTGCAGACATGGCCAAACCCTTTTAGTTGGGACTGTTCTACTTGGGTCTGCAGGGGGTGGGATTTTAGGCATTGACGTATCGTCTGGTTGCGGACCATGTCTCTTCTTGTTACGTCAACCACCTTCCTCAAATACCTCATTTCTGAGGTTTGGATCTGGCTTTTGTGGGTTGTAGTCATTGCCCTTGACTCACATTCATATGTCAAGACTGGGACATAGGTGGGGCGGTATACAGCCATCTTCGTTTTCTTACCAACCTCTCTCTTGCTGAGGAATCTTCGATTTATGGCCTGAAAAAGTCTCCCAGCTGCTGCTTTTTGAGTGGCCAACTCTTCTTTGATGCTTCCCTTTCGGTCTATAATAGCCCCGAGATATTTAAAGTGGTCGACCTGCTCCAGGACCTATTCTCCCAGCTTAATCTGATGTCTTCTTTCTTCTCGTGATATCACCATGGATTTTGTTTTAGAGCTGCTTATAACCATCCCTCTCTTCTCCAGCTCTTCCTTCCAGACTTGCAGGTTGGATTGGAGATGTGCCTCTGATTTAGCAATCAGGGCAACATCATCAGCAAATGACAGCTCTGAAATACAGACCTGTCTCATCTTCCAGTACCCCACTGAATACTTTCTTGTTCTCTCCTTACATGCCTTGATGAATCACTTCTCTTCGCTGACTGTATATTATTGTAACTTCGTGTTCATAGTTTTCTGAATACGTAAGACAGAGATTGGAATATTACTCGAGTTTGTTATTACTTTAAGGTGTCCAAAGATGAAGCACGTACCATTTATAGTGTTCTCACCTTAGACGTACGAGTCGATATTTAGAGTTTGTTCCTTCGAAATTTTTTTTGCGTCTGTCTCTATTTTTGTGGGTCTGCCTTTGTTTCTGTATATCTGCCTCTATTTTTTTACATCTGCCTCTATTTTTATGTCTGCCTCTGTTTTTTTTTTTTTCTGCATCTATTTTTTGGATCTACCAGTTTTTTTAAAGTCTGCCTCAATTTTTGGGTCAGTTTCTATTTTAGGGGTTGCCTCTATATTTTGTTGTCTGCCTCTATTGTTTGGGTCTGGGTCTATTTTACTGTATAACGTCATCAGACTTAACGGTCTCATATTTGGACATGCGCACTAATATAACTGACTAGGTTGAACGGGACACGCTTCGCCAATTTTTTTTTTAAACAATGAAACGAATGCCTAGCAACGCTGTTAACTCGCTTCCAGGCTATATGGACTCAGGTCACTAACTCTCCTTTTAAAGCTGTAGAGAATTGATAGAACTGATATTATTTGATCAACATTACACAAAACTTGACCATGATAACGTCTAGGGACAAGGCGTTATGATTTATGGTTAGTCTACAACGCGACGCACTAAAGACTAGTTATAATTGGAAACGAACGGTTACGTGTGATTCAACCACTGCTGATTATAACGTCTTCGTTGTTCTCTATGTTTCAGAGCCATACAATGAGACTAAAGGTGTGGGTTGAGAGACTATTATATATGAGGTGGACTCGATATATTTTAATTCCGATTCAAGTCACTATACAATGAAAGCTTCTCTTATCACCTAATGTTATAATATGTGGTGGAGATAGTTGGTAGGGACTTATGGTCATTTTCGGGCTCACAAGAGGACTTGTCAAACACATCGTCTCAACTTTAGTTTAGGCAGCACTTTGTGCCGGTTAAAAATTCAAATGTACTTGTGTATTCTATATTTGCATTATGAGAAACTCGTGTTATACATATTTACTGACGTGTATTGAACCTAGCGTGCATCTATTTATCTCATATAAAATATAACTGCATATTTCTATAATAGCAACAAACGACAGAAACATTTTTTTTCGGAATTTAGAATATATAGTCATTAAATTCTTTGCTACATAAGTGCTACAAAGAAAATTATATAACTAATTAAATAATTTTTTTTTAATTATGACTAGCTTTTCCGCACATATTACTCCCCTTGTAATAAAATTTACGTCCCTTAGATAAAACGTATAAATGTATCTTAACGTTTAAGTGTGACGGAAATAACAATGCGATGGTAGTGGAACATTAATAAGAGTTCCCCATGTCAATGTCTGGTTGTGTAGCGAATACAGAAAGTTAATTAAAAGTCAATGTCTTTACGTGCTTGTTGTATATGTGAGAACTGACTTTTGTTCCCACCCCCAACCACCCCAACTTCCTTACTTTTTCTCCAATGCGTACGGAATCAATACTTGCCGAGTTTGTATATGTAACCTGCCAAGCAGTGCAATAGAGGTAACTAACAATCATTAATGTGACTGCCATAATAAAAAAAAACCTATATGATTGCCGGAAATTGCTAAATATCTCACAACTGGATTAAACTAATATTGAATCCAGGATTGCGCCGTGGGCTCCCCCCCTCCCCCCCCCCACCCCTTCCTCCTCCAACCGCAATATTTAAAAAAAAACAAAAGGCAACCACAGATGAAGTTTGAAAGATGTGTGCAAGAGAGACATGAATAGTCTCTTATAACCTAGTCGGTTATACGGGACGCGCCTTGCCAAAACGAGGCAAAACCTTATTTAAAAAAAAAACAACAGCAAATGCTAGCTCTGAAATACAGACCTGTCTCATCTTCCAGTATCCCACTGAATACTTTCTTGTTCTCTCCTTACATGCCTTTCACAATTGCCTCAGGCTGGCGGAATTGTGGATTTTAAACGTGCAACCATGGTGGAATTGGTTCATTTTCTGCACAAGACAACAGGAGGTGAAGACACTGAGAGTTATGACATAGGAGGGGCCGCCCCCCTTAGAGTGTAAAAGAGAGTGTTGCCCTGATTGCTAAATCATAAGCACATCTTCAATCCAACCTGCAAGTCTGGAAGGAAGAGCTGGAGAAGAGAGGGATGGTCATAAGCAGCTCTAACACAAAATCCATGGTGATATCACGAGAAGAAAGAAGACATCAGATTAAGCTGGGAGAACAGGACCTGGAGCAGGTCGACCACTTTAAATACCTCGGAGCTATTACAGACCGAAAGGGAGGCATCAAAGAAGAGTTGGCCACTCGAAAAGTAGCAACTTTGTTAAACAATTAGAATTAAACTAAACGCATCCCTGTTTCTCGCTTTGTTAAACAACTAGAATTACCTAAACCCAACCCTGTTTCTACCTTTGTCAAACAGCTAGCTTTAACCTAACCCCAACCCTGTTTCTAGCTTTGTTAAAAACTAGCCTTAAACTAATCCCAACCCTGTTTCTAGCTTTGTTAAACAACTAGCCTTAAACTAATCCCAACCCAGTTTCTAGCCGTGTTAATCAGTTAGCTTTAACCTAACTTCAACCCTGTTTCTAGCTACGTTAAACAACTAACCTTAACCTAAACCCAACCCTGTTTCTAGCTTTGTTAAACAACTAGCCTTAACCTAACCTCAACCCATTTTCTAGCTTTGTTAAATAACTAATCCTAACCTCTACCCTGTTTCTAGCTTTATTAAACAACTAGTTTTAATCTAACCTCAACCTAGTTTCTAGCTTTGTTAAACAACTATAATTAACCTAAGCCCAACCCTGTTTCTAGCTTTGTTAAACAACTAGCCTTAACGTAACCTCAACCCTGTTTCTAGATTTGTTAAACAGCTAGCCTTAACTTAACCTCAACCCTGTTTCTATATTTGTTAAACAACTAGCCTTAACTTAACCTCAACCCTGTTTCTAGATTTGTTAAACAACTAACCTTAACTTAACTTCAACCCTGTTTCTAGATTTGTTAAACAACTAGCCTTAACTTAACCTCAACCCTGTTTCTAGATTTGTTAAACAACTAGCCTTAACTTAACCTCAACCCTGTTTCTAGATTTGTTAAACAACTAGCCTTAACTTAACCTCAACCCTGTTTCTAGATTTGTTAAACAACTAGCCTTAACTTAACTTCAACCCTGTTTCTAGATTTGTTAAACAACTAGCCTAAATCAAACCCCAACCCTGTTTCTAGATTTGTTAAACAACTAGTCTTAACCTAATACCAACCCTGTTTTTAGATGTGTTAAACAACTAGCCTATACCAAACCCCAACCCTGTTTCTAGATTTGTTAAACAACTAACCTTAACATAACCCCAACTTTGTTTTGGACTTGTCAAACAGTCTTAACTAAACCCCAACCCTGTTTTGAGCTTTGTCAAACATTTAGCCCAGAACCTAACCTCAACCCCGTTTCTAGATTTGTTAAACATTTCATCATCATCAGCTGCCATCTCCACAACGAATGTTGGCTGTAAAGGATCTCCAACGTCTTCTGTCTCTTGTCTTGGTGGTGCACTCTGAAAGACTCTTTCTTGTCCATCTCTTGAGGTTATCTTCGCACTTATAGCGCTGTCTTCCCCTTGCAAGTTTGTCTTCCCGTCTCCCTTCTATTATGGTCTTCTGCAAGGTGTTATGCCTTTTTATGTGGCCAAAGTATTTTAGCTGCCGAACTTTGATCTCCCTCATTAGTTATCTTTTCATACCTAGATTTTCTAGTACCTCCTTATTTGTTTTCTTCTCTTTCCACGAGATACGGCCCATTCTTCTACATATCCACATAAACAACTAGCCTAAACCAAACCTCAACCCTGTTTCTAGATTTGCTAAACAACTAGCCTTAACCTAACCTCAACTATGCTTCGGACTTGTCAAACAGAATTAACTGTTAGCCATAACCTAACCTTAACCCTGTTTCGAAATTTGTAAAACATAGTAACGTCCGACAAACATTGATGCCTTATTAAAAACAAAACAAAATAATTTTTTTAAAGTCGAACTTGATGCGAAACGCTTCATATCGATGTGACCACTGCTTTCTTTGAAAATAGTCAAGTAGACGTCTGAGAGTGTACGAAGAAGAATATCGATAGATACACGGGCAACATGATAACCCCCTGTCTACTATCTGCCACCAACTAGAAAGTGTTAGGGATTGGGTATGCTATTACCATGTAAAATGATCTACATATCTAATAAATAGATTTTATCTGGTTGCCGATCTAGACCAGTTCCAAAAGCTGGCGAAGGAAGTTACAGACTCACCAAAAAGTTGGAATACGTTATTAAAAAAGTTAGAATCCCTTTTATAACCTAAATTACGTCATCAGTTATGACCCTTCTTTGTTTACTCTATGGGGTAGAAGTAAAAACACTAAACAAGCAATTATAAGAAAGATTTGAGTCCTGGATACATAGAAGAATTGGGCGCAAATCATGGACAGAAGAAACCAAATAAAGAAGTCCTTTAAAAAACTAGAAATCCGCAGAGAATTAATTAATGAGAACAAAGTCAGTTCGATATAATAGTTTAGTCACATAAAAAGACATAACACAGTGCTGAAAACCATAAGGCAAGGAAAAGTTGATATTTAGGTATCGGAAAATAAAATTATTGTACTGAATTAGCCACGCGTTATATCTTAATTATAACCAAGCAGAGGTTGAACGGGATATTTGTTTCATCAATATTAAAAAAAAAGAAAAAAGAAAACAAGCAAGAGAAAGACAGCGCCATAAGTGGGAAGATAACATCAAGAGATGGACAGGAAAGAGTCTGTCAGAGTGCACCATCAAGACAAGAGATGGACAGGAAAGAGTCTGTCAGAGTGTACAATCAAGACAAGAGATAGAAGACGTTGGGGATTCATTGCAGTCGATCTTTTATATAATTACCGGATCTGATGATCAATGAACAGGTTGAAAAAAAAAGTTGAGCAAAAATCAATTTTTGAGAAAGAGAGAGAGAAAAAAAAAAAAAAGTAATAGCGGTGATAGAAATGTTAACCCTTAGCAAGAAATAAAAAGAGAACTAAAACCCGCAGGAGCTGGTCCGGTTCTACTGTCCTGATAATGATAAGATACACGGCAATGAGAGAGCTGACAGACTAGCTTCGAGAGCACCCATAACTGGATATGGGTGAATGAGCGATACTAATTACCATCAACGATCAACTATTAGAGAATGACACTACAACCAACAAATCAACAAAAGCTAAAATTCTGGAATTCGGCACCAAACGTAAGACTAAAATGGATGGACGTATGAGAGAATGCATCCCTCGTTTATAAGAAACACAGGTATACCTCGGAGATAATGCGGGTTCGGTCCCAGACCACATCAATAAAGCGAATATTGCAATAAAGCGGGTCACACCAATTTTTTGGCCTCCCGTTGCAGACAAAAGCCTAAAATCTTGTTTACACTTTGTCTTTTAAGTGCGCAATAGCTCTAGGTCTTAAATTAAAAAAAACAGTGTTTTTTAATATTAAAAATACTCAATTGCTTAAAAAAAAAATGCTTATCTTCATCTGAGCCTTCAGCGAATCGTAATTTTTTTGCTGGTGAAGAGCCAAAATCTATCGGAAGAAGGCACGTTCTAATAATTAAACGTGAATAATTTATTTTATTAAAGCGCAATATCTGCGAAGCGCAATAAAGCGAAGCACAATAAAGCAAGGTATGTCTGTACTAGATGAAATATAAGAGAACGATTGAAAAAAAATGTTTTTTTTTTCCTTCTTTTAATGAGAACAAAGAGGAGGGAGATCCACAAATCGAGTGAGGAATAACTAAAATAAGTTTTAAAATTGTTCATCACCATCTATAATTATTAAGGTCATTAATATAAGATTTACATAAGACTGGCAACATTACCATGTGTCACTGAATTTACTCCCCTTGCTCTGCAGTGATGATCCAACAGTGACCAAAATTCAGAGTATCTACTGAGGGTTTTCAAAGGTGTCTACCTTTCGCTCAAGATTACTCTTAGCAGAGATTTGAATTGAAGAATGGTGCTTCAATCCTACGGAGCTTCATAGCAATTTTAAAAAATCAAGTACTACTGCTGATAGGATCCAGGCCGTGTAAACTTTATATCTTCCCAAACCTTCTATGAGTAAGGATTTAGCTCGTTTTGATGAGCCCCCAACTGATTTAACTCAGTAAAATATTAATAGCTCTGTTATACGTATTTAAACTGACTGAGACATACGGGGGCAATTCACTCAAAAATTTGATTAAATCAACTATAATTTGTATATTTACTGATAATAAATTTAATAGCCAATTATCGTTAACAATTTGTAAAATAAATAAGGGTGGCGTGAATTAGACTGAGTCTTTAAATTTTCACAACGGTGGGTAATCTGTATAGTGTGTTTTCTCTTTCGAATTTAAATAAAAACAGAGTTCACTTGGTAGCTTTAAGTGGGTATTTAGCTGCCAGTAAGATGTCGGTTGGTTTCTGCTCCAGCCGATGCTTGTTCTTTGCAGGTTATGGAGTGGTCACTCTCGTCACTGGTCAAGTCTGGTGGCTGCAGCACATCCATCGTAGTATCGTGGGGTAATTGCGAAGATGGTCCGGCGTCTGTAAAGAACCCTCTGCTGTAGTTGTCTAACTTTGACTGAAGGCCACTTATACCATTCACTTGTTCCACAGATAGCACCACCAATTGAACCACTGACTAGAATCATGAAATAAGAGAGAAACAAATACCCTCCTGAGTATTGGGGTTCCCGACACAAAATCAGGTGTCCACCCCCCTCCCCTTTTCATTCCACCATCCCGTCTACCTCAGAACTTTACCCTATCTGAGAATTAAAGTTAATCCCAGTGAGCGGAAAACACCCATTGCATTTTTATTGAACATGTTTACATTTACATTTGCACTGGTTTAAAAAAAATAATAAGTATGTACATCAGTTCTGTCATCATCCACTCCCTGCGCCATAAGGAACTTCGGACTACCTCTGCTTTTGGTTCTCTATGAAAAACACGGATAAAGTAGTCAACAGCTCTTGCCGTGGTTGTTCATGAAATTATCATTCTATATGCTGAGGTTGCCATCCAAGTATGACTTGGACATCCACTAACAATTATCACATGTTCATAAATGCAAAATATAGAATTATAAAATTTACAACTCACCCCAAATATCTTTGGGACTACCGACTTCTGGCTCAGAGAAATAGTTATGGCAACTTGATTAAGATGTTTCTTACACGTGGTCTGGGGTGTTACTTTACAATAAACTCTCACTATGACTTACTGTTCAGGTGTTTAGGTTTCCTGGCTTTCCGTATTAATAAATGTAGGGCTGTCGTTGTGTAAACCCACAAGATGCTCAAACACGTTGTCCGGTCCTTTAAAATGGAATCCTGATCATATTCCTTATTCTGGTTTGTCTGACTGTCTTCTTAACGAATTGAATTTCACAGTGCCGTATTTAAATAGCGCTAGATTATATGGCAACATTCAGCATGCATCCATACTGCTTCTAAATGACAATGCTCCAATCAGAAATGTTGAATTTTTACATCTCGAATGCCAAGCCAATAGCACGCATTTCGAGTATATTTTGGTGCGGAATATTCCCTCTTCGCAAAAAAATGTGTTTTTTACAAGTCACCTCTCCATGTAAGGTATGCCAGCTTCCGTCCATTATCGATTATATTTACACTCAAGATTTCATAATCTATCAAACGTAACCTTTTCAAGATGATCCTTCTTCTCTGGCGAGTCTGTCCGCGAAGATTTATCTCATTTGTCCGGTCTAGCCAACAATCAACAAACTGGTCAGACAGAACTAATATCAATTGATAAGATAATCGACTGTGGCCATCCGAAGACTGTTTACTCACTAATCCGGTCGTTCCATCACACTGTCTGTTCGGAAATGTGTTACAACATTTCACTCCACAGATTCAGGTGTCAATGTGGGTTCAAACGGAAGTAATTGATTACTTTAATCAGAAAAAGATGGTCGCTGGAGTCCCGATATGACTAGAATTGTGGAAACGGAGCGTAAAAAAGGACTAAGTACAGAAAATTAAACGTTGCGCAATAATAAACATGAATGCTAGGAAAAGAGAACGGACAATTATGTCACACTATGTAAACACGTTGCTACCAAAACCACTTGTGCAAGAGCATGCTAAAGTTTTCATTAGGCTTCCTGCCAGGGAGTCAACTGCTGTGGTGGCTCCATGATATTTAGGAAGCGAAAGAGAAAGTAATGATGATGATATTCATTTATTTATTCATCACCTGTCAGCTCTGCCAAATAGAGCCTCGACCTTCAACAAACTTATTTCAGGTCACCTTGACCTGTGTCATCAGCTCAAGGTCTTTCCATGCCTTGTTCATCCCTTTCATTTGTCCCCAGTTATTCTCTCTCTTCGTGTGGTCATTGACCTTCCTCTACCTTTCTCATCCTTGGTCTTCCTCTACCTTTCTCATCCTTGGTCTTCCTCTACCTTTCTCATCCTTGGTCTTCCTCTACCTTTCTCATCCTTGGTCTTCCTCTACCTTTCTCATCCTTGGTCTTCCTCTACCTTTCTCATCCTTGGTCTTCCTCTACCTTTCTCATCCTTGGTCTTCCTCTACCTTTCTCATCCTTGGTCTTCCTCTTCCTTTCTCATCCTTTTGATTTCAGAACAAGGACTGCCTAGTAATGCTATCGAAAAGGGTTTCCTCAATGTGTGTCCTGTCCATCGCCAGCGTCTTCTTCTCATCTCTTGTTCCACTGGCACTTGTCTGGTTCATGTTATCAGTTTCACATTAATGATCTTGTCATACCATTTGAATCCTTCAATCAAAGGGGCCTACTGCACAAAAGAGCATAAGAATATCTACTCCAGAAGAAGTGGTAAGAAAGATCTTGATCTTATAGATAACTAAACTAATAAACAAACGAGTGTAATAAACTACTAACCATTATACAGGTTAACATAGACATCTCAAATAACGATGCTCCTTCTCTCCTCGTGTTTTTTTCCTACTTCTTCTTCGCACCTTTCTTGTTCCTTTTCTTCTATTAATCGTCATTTTCTTTTTCCTTCTTATTTTTCTTTTATTTTTTCCTTCCATCTATTCTTCTTTCGCCTTTTTTAACTATTTATTTTGTGATTTTGTCTTCCTTTTTGTTTATTCTCTATTTTCTTCGTTTTCTTCTTCCTCTTTATCTATGCAATATAGAAGGGCTGCCCCTGTTTTTGCTGAGGCCCATGTGCTCCGACGGGGGCTGGTAAATAAAGAATTATGAGAAAGGTGGTCATAAATCTGTGGTAGTGTATATACTCAGTTGTCAGATTTCACCCTTAGTAGTAGTAGTAGTAGTAGCCCACTTCAGTCACAACTGACTATGGGAATGCGCCGCTGAGGTGATAGCCCTCAGCTGCTTTTGTTCCTGGTGTTACTTTCGGCTTGTTCCGTTCTCTTCTGCCTGTTGGGAGAGCTTCTTTTCGCCCAGTCTGAGGTGGCGTCGTACGAAGCATCGCCACTTAGGTGCAATTGGCAGCTTCATCCTCTAGGTTGCTAGATTTATGTCCAGTACCTTCATGCCTCTCTTGCACACGTCTTTGAACCTCAGCTGCGATTATCTAGCTCTTCTTTTGCCACTCTGCCAGTTATCCGTACTAAATATCTTTGTGGATGCGATTATTTTCCATGCTACAGACAAGGCCAAGACAACGTAAGGGAAAAATAACAATATAAACATTGTTGTATCTTATAAAGAAGCCCACTGTTTGAGGACTGTTTCGAGGTGTGAAGTAGTTTGGGTGTTTTTTGGTATCGAAGATTTTGCACCTCGAAACACCCTCTCAACAATGAATACAAGTTCAAATACCATTGTTGATGATGATTGTTGAAGTTTTAACACAAATGAGAAGGGCTCATTTGAGTGTTCATAAACAGTCACGACATGACGGCTCACGAGTTCGTGGGTTAATGACTGTTCACAACGATCGTATATCCTATTTTGACGACGTTGGTAGAACAAAGGGACAGTCAGTGTGATTTTTGCTTTTGAGCGAACAGGATATGTTCTGCCATCTGAATGTTTGTGTGTGTGTGTTGTCCATGCCATTCTATTCATGTATGAGGAATAATTATTGATTATGTATATCTCAATGGAGCCGCGGTAGCATAGTGGTTAGTGCACTGGCTTCCTAGCGCAGTGGACCATGGTTCGATCCCCAGTTGAGGCGAAAATTTTTTAGGCCACAAACGGCTCCTGTGTCTACCCAGCCCCAAATGGGTACTAGAGCAACTCTGGGAAGGTTAAGGCGGCCGGCGTGATGCCGACCACATCACCCCTCGTGTGCCGACGGTCAAGATAATATGGGCCTAACACCATATACCCAATATGCCTCAATGGGCGTGTAACGGGTTCCTTTACCTTTTTTTTTATGTATATCTCAGCATGAGAATTCTATTGGAGTTTGATAGATACATGTAAGCTCAAGGTAAGAGCTGTGTAACTCACTCAGTGATGGCCGATTGCAGCGTGCACGTTCGTTAGAGAACAGTTACATAAAAAAGAAGTACATTATCTTCATAGAAATCACGGGTTCTTATAGCGTGGGACATGTCTGGTGACAGTCCTATAAACTACGAGATGGTATTCGCCCAGGAACTGATGCTCAGGTAGCCAGTTCGTTATTTACAAGTCAACTGTGCGTGATTCCTATATACACACATTGGGATTCTTGCTGGTGCTACGGAGTTCATGCACTGTGCTGAGATCCTCCTTCTGGGAACTTTAAGGGAGGAGAGCGGAGCACTGATGGAGTAGTCCATGTGCAATGAAGATAGTCCTTAAAACCAAACAAACCCAAACCAACGACGGACTTACGTGTGCTATCCACGGAAATTCATTACTATCTTACTAGAAATCACCAACAGGATTTTGGAAGTTCCAAACGACCATATTGGTTAAAATCGACGTATATTGTATGTAACCGTTCGTGGTGAAGAGAACATTCGAGTAGAATTATTTTTTATGAGGGTAACGTTTTAGGATGAAAAATTAACTGAAATTATTTACAGTCTAACGGAAATAATCAGCAAAACAAAAGGAAGGGGACAAACGTAGTGTTGACGTCCCTTGATTGCAGTGATTTTGTGCGACTCACCTTGGATGAGAATTATAATGTTAAGTTTTTGTTTTGTTTTTTGGGGAAGCTCAGCTACCTGAGCGAAGAGACAGACTTTGCACGGGAAATTTATATTTGAGGGAGCTGTTTGTGAGACAAAGTTGATAGAGAATGTTCAGAAATAGTTGTAGTGGTAAATCGAAGTTTGAAAGTAAAGCAGTTAGATCCCAGACGCGATAACGTTTAGAACCAAGTTTGCTTGCATCTTAAAGCCAGTATCTAGAAGTGGCGGCGAAGTAAAAGTTATCAACGGACGATATGCCAAATGATTTTGGTTTCTTCTGTTGCGACAGAAATGTGTATTATCGTCTAGACGCCTATCTCGCATTATTTTGGCCAGTGTATGACAGTTTTGTTGTTTATTCTGAGGACACGATATGTCAGTGTTCCCAGTCACAGAAAATGTGTGTATTTCGAAAACCCAAGTACGCTGAACATTTTAGGGTCATATAACCAGTAAGTGAAGAACAGTAGGCAAGTAGACAGGCTAGTGGGCAGAAGATAAACTTGGTAAATCGTCATCCCTGGCGGCCAGGCCAGTATTCTTAAGGTTACTCCAAGTAGAACAGAAGAAATATATCAGAACAAGAAGAACAATGATTTCGTATCAAGAATTAGAGAAAGAGTAAAATATTTGACAACAGTGGTTCTCAAGCTGTAACCACTATAACTTCTAGAGGCAGTATGACAATCGAAGTAAGAGAGAAAGATAAAGTGACACTGAAGATTTTTTTTCTAATGAATATTGCTGTACAAGTATGCCTGCCTCAAGAGGATGGTTGGGCATATCATTTTTTTTTCAACCTTGCTGATTCCTGTAAATAAAGTTTCAACGTTAATTGCTTATTGTTGTTAGCATGAAGTTCTTCATCAACTGTCGAAATCATTCAACAACTGTTAGTATATGAGCTGTTGTCGTCTTGAGAGAAAGAAGTTGTTTGCTACATCTCACCATACAACACACTGCCTACTGTTTAGGTTAGAGATACGAACTCTATACGATCACAAAATTTGAGAAGTATGAAACCGTAGACAACCATCACCAACGGCCACAAGTATGCTGTTTCGGAACTGTAATGTGTCGTATAATGAAATATCATGTATTACGTAAATACATTGTAGACGTCGTCAATGCCAGGCGTCCGAGAACATTTAATCTAAGTGTGTTGTTCCAGATGTGTTGTGCAGTCTGTAGTATCGTAGGCATTGCCTAGTTTCACAGAATACCTTCTAACACACCATCAAGTCAAGAGAAGCCATAATCAAACAACAAAAAACCTTACAGACCACTCACTAACACAACACGGGAAGATTCACACCACCTTCTCAACATTCACGAACGTAAAGATTCAATTTGGGTGGTTACAGCAGTTTGAAAATTATTTAAAAAAAAAAATCACCATGCAACACCCCACTTCTCCATATTATTTACTGCCCCCATCTGTGGTTCCATAACTGTTGTAAAACGTGTGACCAAATAGTAAAGTCCAGCACACTGAAACTTTCCCCATGAAAAGTGTGCTCTCTTTAATGGGTTCAGTTTAGATTTGTGTACGAAGAAGAATTTAGATTTCACGGTCCAATGCACGCTTCCGTATTATTTTCCTGAAAAGACATTGGGATTGTTTTTATCGTTTTGGTTATATAAACGTTATTGGGAAACCTCACTATCTTGGAAATGACAAGAAACATATAGAAAAAATGGGCTAGACTCAAGATGTCATCTATGTTAGGAGAGGACTAACAATCAACAAAGTTGAATCAACAATCAACAAAATCTAAAAATTAATCACATGTAAACAGAATTTGCGAAATTTTGAATCACATTTAGGGTCTACCTTTGACACGTGTGAATATGTGGTTGTGTGTGTGTTGTTCTTAATAGGCCAGAAAATGTAGAATAACTAACCCAATTTAAGTCACGTCAAGTAATTAAAAAAACAAATTTTAATGGGCAATTTGTAAATGAGGAATTTCTGAACCCCAGCTAGCCATAGGCGTCTTCAAAATTAGTGAGCAAGAGGTAGAGGTTTTTTATTAACATTAAAATTGCTATGTCCACACAAATAATCCCAGGGTTTGTGCGCCCGCTGACTAACATACGAAATACAAAAACATTACATATTGTTGTTTATTACTCAAGGAGGTAATCAGATTAGTGCGATGTTCTAAAATGTATATAAAACGATCATATTGTAGAGAAGAACGTAATAAACGGCATGTTAAATTTTGGATTATGAGTACACGCAAGTTGCGTACTTCTGTACGTCTGTTCGGTGCGAACATACGAGAGTTGAGGCGATAGACAATTACATTAGTTAAACAGGTAAGAAAAAGTACTAGAGGCAACATAGATGTGTTTTACAGAAGAATGTTAAATTTACAATGGACAACGAAAAGGACTAAAACATGATGTTCTGTCTCAGTTAGTTTCCTCCGCTGGAATGAAGAATAGGGAACCGTCCCTGGTCGAAAGTGCCCAATACAAAGGATTACGAGATACTGTTACAAGTGTAAGGGTTTACGTTTAGGAATTTGTCAAGAGATTGTGTCCCCTGCTGTGCATTAGTGGGTCAAATAATGGCCAAACTATATAATGATGAGGGTATTCAAAAGTATCAATCAATAAGAGAAAACTTAGCTGCATTTTTTTCTGCATTTGGCACGCCTGAAATGATTCAGTAAAATATTACTTTAATTGCTCTGGATGGTTATGTATTTAACATAACCGAGTCAATACGTGTGCAGTTCACTCAAAATGACTTAAATCGAACTATCAATTTGAATTTTACAGATAACAAATTAATAATTAGTTATAGTTTAACAAAGAACAAATAGAAGTCTTTAGGGGAAAAAAATGAAGCAACTGATGTTTTCATTAACTGGCAGTGACTTAAAGTGGCTATCGTAAAAAAAATATTTTGCTGGGCTGACTCTAATACTTAAACTAGCCACATGTTGACGATGGATTTGTTGTTAGTGTTGGTGTTCCGTCATTATTGGTTCACAAGGGTGTTGTTGATTGTTTCGTCAATCGTCAAATTCTGTGGCAGTAGCACGTCCCTGACGGAAATGATGGGGTTAACCACTCTAATTGTCAAGGCAAGCATCTTCATGACCCGTCTGATGCAGACGTCTACCGTAGACTGCTGTCAACTTGAGAAGAAATATACCACAAACTAAGAGAAAACAAATATCTCTTCTAAGCATAGCGTCTCCAGACATGAAAATCAGGCGCCCCCTTCTTCCATTCTATTACTTCATCTTCCTCAGAAACTTTACCCTCCTTGGGCATTAATGTTGTACCCAGTGAGTCGGATGAAAGTGCGTTTGGACAGCAGAAAACGACAATTGCATTTTAAAACATGTTTAAATGTACAAATAAACTTATTAAAATGTTAATATTATAAATGTTTTCACTATGATGTCATCATCATCCATTTTTTGCTTCACATGGATCCAAGGGTTACCTCTGCTTGTGGGTACCTTGTAAGGAAACCCGCACGAAGCAGTCACCAGCTCTTGCAGTGGTGGTTCATGAATCCAATCATTTTATATGATGAGGTTGCCAGCCTCTTATGAACCTGTACATTCACAAGCAATTTACACATGTTAAATGCAAAAAATATGAAATGATAAAATGGACATATTACAACTTACCTCGATTACACTACTCAACAAATTTTCAAAAGTTATTTGTACCAGAAATTAAATATACCATTTCTTATTGATTTTGACATGCTGATTTCAAATATCATAATGAAATTCACCAATTGGCTCTGGGTTTTTTTTAAATGATGAATTTACATTACAGTAATAAAAATAATGTATGCTTGTTTAATTCTCTGGGGTGAACAGCTAGTCTTTCTACTTGAGCATTATAAAAACTGTGGTTACATACTCAATTAATTGATATTTCAACATAAAATGATAGAAAAAATAAAAACATTATTTAAAGTTCACATATCATGTTTTAAAAAGGCACATTTGAACCCATTCCGTCATTATTCAGTCGCTGTTCGAGCTCTCTTTGCTTGCTTCTTGTAGTCAATCAATGAGGTGTCTCTTGTCACAGTCCAACAGTAATCAGCAAGCATTGAACGGCTCCAATTGCCTTGATACCTTGTCTCCATAGCATCGGCAATGTATTGGTGAAATCGTTCACCATGCTCATCACTGACCGCTCCACAGTTTGACGTAAAGAAATTCAGATGAAAATCCAGAAAATGAATTTGTCAAAGATTTTTGTTGCAGACCAAGACTCTTATACTTCAGAAGGAGATTTTTCTACAATTGCATTGTAATTATCAGATCTGTTGTATTCCAAGATAAAATTGTCCACCACTGACTTAAATGCTAGCCATGCTGCTTTTTCCTTGCCATGCAACACGCAAAGAAACTCGTCATCATGAAGAAGTTTTCGAATTTGCGGACCAACAAATACTCCCTCTCTTATTTTAGCTCAATCAGTCTTGGAAATTTTCTGATGAGGTATTTGAAAGCATCATCTGTTTTCTCCATTGCCTTGACAAAGTTTTTTCATGAGACCCAGCTTAATGTGCAAGGGTGGCAACAAAATCTTGCTGGTGTCGACAAGTGCTGGGTTCTCAACGTTCTTACTGCCAGGCTGCAATGACTGTCTGATTGGCCAATGTCTTCTGATGTAATGGTCACTTCGTGCACGGCTATCCCACTCACAGAGAAAGCAACAGTACTTGGTGTATCCACCCTGTAGTCCAAGCAAAAGAGCGACCACTTTTAAGTCACCGCAAAGTGACCAATGATGATGATCGTAGTTTATACACTTCAAAAGCTGCTTAATGTTTTCATAAGTTTCTTTCATATGAACTGCGTGAACCAACTGGAATTGACGGTAACACATTACCATTATTCAACAAAACAGCTTTAAGACTCGTCTTGGATGAATCAATGAAAAGCCTCCACTCTTCCGGTATGTAATTGATTTTGAGGGCTGCCATTAAACCAGAAATGTTGTGGCACGCAGAAAGGTCACGCCTCCTTTGAAAAAGAGAATGTAATAAGCGAAACTTCTGGCGGTTCCTATACACAGAAATTGTAACATCTTCTGCCAGGAGATTCCATCTGTTGCAATCTGTAACCCAAAAGCTCCGCCTTGGTCTTCGGTAAATTCAAGATCTCTTACAAGATCATTCAGTTCACCTTGGGTTATTAAGTGTGGTTTAGTTATGGATGTAGTTTGGCTCAAAATCTGTGGTCGCTTTGAGGTTGATGGTTCAGGACCACCAATGTCCTCTTCTTCATCAGTGGAAGCAGCTGAAAATGATTCTGGCACTTTGGGAACTGGTAGGTCATCGCCATGTGGTACCGGACGTATTTCAGAGGGGATGTTTGGATATTCCAGAGTCCATTTTTTCTTCTTTGATATGCCTTTTTCCCAATTGGAGGGACCATGCAAAAGTAACAGTTGTTGAGATGATCAGTGGGCTCTCTCCAAATCATTGGGACTGCAAAAGGCATAGCTTGCCTTTTGCCAGTCAGCCACAGTTTAAGATGTGCTGCACATGTATTGCAGCATATGTGTGGAGCCCAGCTCTTATCTTGATATCCTATCCTGCAGCCAAACTACAAAACTGTATGCCTTCATTAATCACTTTTAGTTATATTTCGTTTTTGGTGATAGAAATGTCACCCTCACCACATATAAAAACAGAAATTATTAGCACTGTTCACACATGTCCTAGGCATTTCTAACTACGATACTTTTGATAAGGACAAATGCACTAACTAATGGCAAAATTTTATCAGAGATAAGATATTTATACACAAAGGTGATGTAATCATAGGTAGGATTGCATCATCAACTTCTAGTTACATTTTTATTGGTCATTAGAAAAAATTATGCAATCGCCCACAACAGTTGCGTCATATATATAAATTGACCGTAATTAAATAAATTAGTAGCATATATCTTGAAAACTAGAGTCAATCAACATTTTTTAATGTCATTTTCGTTTTCAGCACACCAAAATTAGTTAAGATCAGCTATTTTCATTTCTGGTACATTTTGGTTGTTGACTAGTGTTATCGGGAATGAATTTACAGACTTCTTGCACACGAAAAGCTTGTGAATAGTGACGGGTCACTGGTTTTAAGAGGCCGTCTTACATGTGATCGGGTATTAATTTAATTAAATCCTAATGTTATTCTGAATGTTGGTTCATAGGACTCATGGTTTCCAATACTATAATCGAGTTTTCCTTCTAATATCAGAAGATCCTCTACTTGGTCCAGTCCTTATGTTGAAATCCTGTTTCTATTCGATATCCTGGCTGTCTGAAATGTCTTTTTGCTTAGATGGAAATGCAGTGAAGCAGTCTAAAAATGTTACACACTATACGGAACTTTTTCGCTCATACTTCAATGTGGTTTTGTTGGACAAAGCTCCAATCAGAAGTAGTTTATTTTAGCACTTCCATGTCAAAAAAAGCCATGAATTAGTGTCTAATATCGGTAAGGGTTTCCCCTACTACCTCATCTGTAGAACATTCTACATGACATCATAAGATATTTTATTTACATGTCATTTACAAATGCATCATCCTGTCTTTCATGACCATATAAGGTGTTGCTTCTTTCGTTTTGCTTGTCAAATGTTTGCAAACTCTCTACCTCATAGAACTATCACTATAATCTCCTCCAAGATATTATTTCTCTGTAATTATTTTGATCACATTTCAGCGAGTCCATCTGCCGAAGTATTACATCACAGTAAAGTACCTCTACACTGCTCAGCAAGATTACCAGTTTGGAAACAACAGTGCGCTATCCGCTGTGAAACGATACAAATCATGTCAGGTATTGCGAGACTCGCATCTTGCCAGACTGAAAAACAGAAAGAAGAATTCTAACCGTCAAAATTACATAGAGAAACATCACTCATTTTTTACACCTGAGTGATATCATTGCCAGCATTGTACAAGGGCAGTATTTCACTCCGTGAAATACCCAGGAGCTAAGAGAGGTAATCGAAAACCAATGTTGTAAACAGATTTACATCCTTCGAGAAACTGGAGACCGACAGACATGAAGATGAAAATAATCAGACCGTTGAGGAGGGGTGTCAACGTGTACAGGAGGTGTGACACGTGGTGGTTAAAGGATTAAACTTCTTGGGGACGTTGACAAGTTTAACAAACAGATAAGA
This sequence comes from Oreohelix idahoensis, assembly GCA_024509875.1. Classification (NCBI taxonomy): domain Eukaryota; kingdom Metazoa; phylum Mollusca; class Gastropoda; order Stylommatophora; family Oreohelicidae; genus Oreohelix; species Oreohelix idahoensis. The sequence continues at coordinate 177,933 of JAMPIV010012071.1, forward strand.
TGGGCCTCGTGTGAGAAAATGACCCATCGTGATGATGGCATCAGCTCAAGAAAATGCATGGAGGTCACAGCCTGTAATGATGGAGTTTTGACTTGTCACATGGAATCTTAAACTCGTGATGAGCCCAGAACGCCTCAAACTTAATCCTAATGGTGCCTCGTGATGACGTCGGGGACTTATGCCTCGTGACTGATCAAAGAACACGGTGCCTACTTTGCTTGATGGAATTCAGACCAGCTTCATCGTGATGATGGATCTTATCTGCCTCGTTGATGGAGAATGGCCACTTTTTCATGTGTGATGTAGAATTAACCGGTCTCTTGTGATCATTCTTCACTGAGTAATGGAGAATGGCGCATACCTGATTAATGGAATGGCCTTCGTATTTTCTGAACAAATGACTGGAGACAATGAAAAACTCGTTGATGATGAGAACGTGATGACAAATGCCATCTGAATTCAAGAGATGAGAATGAAGACGCCTCGTGAATCGATGGAACATGGACACACCACGTGATGAATGAGAATGGAGCACTCGTGATGATCAGGAGAATAGAGGCAGGTCTGCTATGATCTGGAATGGTGCCTCCTGAAGGGAATGGATGAGCCTCGAGACAGAAGTGAGAATGGATCAGGAAATGGAGATGGAAAGAATGGCGCCTGAGATGATGGGTACGTGATTGGAGGGACGTTGCATGTGCATTCGCGATGATGGAGGCTATGGCGCTCGTGATGATGGAGAATGGCCTTATTTGAAGGAGGACTGATTGATTCTGGCGCCTCGTGATGAATGGAATGGCGCCCGTGAAAAAGTGGCGCCTCGTGATGATGGAGACCATGGCGCATCGTGGATGATGGAGACATATGTGCCTGAAAAGATGATCGCAGAATTGCGGCACATGATTGGTATAGAATGTTGCCTTATGATGATGGAGTAATGTTGTACCACTAGTGATTCCGGAAGGAGAATCTGGAAGATGTAAAAAGGTCTGTTCCATTTAGCTGATACTAGAGCATGTGAAAGTGAAAGTTGTTCAGATGTAAATTCCAGAACTAACGTACTGTTTTGATAGAGGTGGGGTGAATGTTAGTACCTTCCGAGCGTGTCCTGTTTTCTTCTTTAACTCAACAAAGCACAGTCAGGTAACCCATTTACAGATTGGGTAGCCTGGAGGCGTATCGACGCCGGTGAATCAAACCAGTCACCTTTGCCACGTAGAGACAAGTACTTTAACTGTATGACTCCTGGTCAATAGTAGACGCTCCGAAAAAAAGCAATGACAATGAATCAAATGAACGTAAGACCGTGTAAGTTATATTTTATAGTAACGCGTCTGTTAGGCTCTTAGTCTTCCCATATAACTCACACAAACCACAATGTCTTAGACAAACATTCTGAAGTATGGAATGCAATGCTGACGATTCATCACCATGTGTATTCGGAACATACTAATAAATAGGCGATGCATGATGCACCGTGAAAACAGTCAATGCCGTATAAAAAAGATCGTGTACACTGAATCCATGTTGCGACAGCCCAGGAGGGGTTTCAATCAAACACAGATATCCCAGACACTGAACAATGTCTTGACCAATGCACTTATAAGTTTAACATAATTAGTCTGTCTGTTTTTATGACGAGCCAATAGAATTATCCGTTTGCAGGTAAGCCATGTAAATACTTAAAGTACGCCCCTTCACAGGGAATTTCCGATATTGTTAATTTAACACGAAGTCGCTAATGACCATATTTCAGGACAATTTAGACTTACAAGACTTCAGGTGACTGGTATCACAGTGCACCACAGAATAGTTCCCCGTCATCTTTTGGCCGGATTTGTGTCTCGTAATTCGTACGGTGGTCAATTTTGTGACTGTTATATTTCTAGCTTTGTTTAGGCTCACAACTAGCCTTAACCCTAAGCCCCAACTCTGTTTCTAGCTGACCCAAGGCTTTAAACTTACTTACTTAGTGAGTTTCCCCTTCTACCGTGAGGTGTAGAGGTTTGGAAGAGAGAGCGCCAGACCATTCTATCAGCTGTCTTCTTCCTGGCCTGGTTCCATTCTAGTCCTCGGTCCTTCAAAGATTGTCTAATGTGTTGTCCTCCCGAGCGGACTCTGGGTCGTCCCTGGAGGTCTGGGGATCCATGGCTCTTTTGTTTGGGGTTTCCCATGCTTGTCGTGGTAGCCGATCTTCTCCCATTCTGCAGACATGGCCAAACCATCTTAGTTGGGACTGTTCTATTTGGGTCTGCAGTGGGTGGGATGTTAGGCCTTGACGTATCGTCTGGTTGCGGACCATGTCTCTTCTTGTTACTTCAACCACCTTCCTCAGATACCTCATTTCTGAGGTTTGGATCTGGCTTTTATGGGTTGTAGTCATTGCCCATGACTCGCATCCATATGTCAAGACTGGGACATAGGTGGAGCGGTATACAGCCATCTTCGTTTTCTTACCAACCTCTCTCTTGCTGAGGAATCGTCGATTTATGGCCTGAAAAAGTCTCCTCAGCCTGCCGCTTTTACGATGTGGCCAACTCTTCTTTGATGATGCTCCCTTATCGTGTCTTTTAATAGCCCCGAAGATATCTAAAGTGGTTCGGACCTGACTCCAGTGAACCTGTTCTCCCCATCACTTAATCTGATTTCCACTTTCTTCTCTTTCGTCTCGTAGATAATCAGCCTTGGTATTTTGTTTTAGAGCTGCTTATGACCATCCCTCTCTTCTCCAGCTCTTCCTTCCAGACTTGCAGGTTGGGATTGGAGATGTGCCTCTGATTTTAGCAATCATGTCAAACATCATCTGCCAAATGCCAATCGAAATACAGAACATGTCTCATCCTTCCAGTACCGTCCAATGAATACGTTTCTTGTTCTATACTTACATGCCTTGATGAATCACTTTCAGTTCGCATGAGAGTAATGATAAGATAAGGTGGACGAGTCATATCGCCTTGTCTGAATACAAAGACATGAGATTGGTCTTGAACTCTTACTAGACTTATAGTTTGCTGTCCTCAACTTTAAGGTTTCTGCTCATGACTTGTAGAAGTCTGTATAGTACTCATGTTCAGGGTGCTGGAAATCGTTCAAACCTTGCAAAACAGTCCCAATAGATATTGCTCAGAGTTTTGACTCCTGTCCAAAAGCCTTTTCCAGATTATGAAACAAAGATGGGAATCTCACTCTTGTACTGCAAGGGCCTTCTGTTTCTGTACTCAGCTGCCTCTATGTGTGAAGGATCTAAGCTCTATTTGATGTACTGCCTCTATTTTTGCTGAAACAATGTATATATGAAATGTTGAAATCGAAAAAAAAAAAAAAAAAAAACCCATCAAAACCAGATACAAGGTTAGATAACGATTTTAAAACAATATCAGATTGGAAAAGGAGACCAAAAATAAAAGGGGGGGGGGGGGGGGGGGGGGGGGGGGGGGGGAGGGGGTAACTGTATAAGCGTCCATCATACGTGAACGTCTCTTATATTTACGACAAGCGTACTGCAATTTTTTTGACTAGTTAAACGGGACTTCTTAACGCTTTCATTTGCCAAATTGTTGTTTTTATTTTTCATGAATCATATTGTCTAGCAAACGCTGATTCACTTCGTATTGCGCCCAGGAGTATCAATTGAACATGGAACATCATGATTATTATCTCCTTTTAATTTTTGAAGAGGATTGATAGTTCTACAGATAATTATTACTGAACGTCTTTCAAAACTTAGGTGACCTATAAGAAATACGTAATAAGCACCAAAAGTTTGGGATCGTTGTGGTTAGTCCCCCTAGAAAAACGCTGACCATCGGTTAAGCACGATTTATCAGACTGTTAACTTAAAGATACGTGTGATTCCACCGGTTCCTGAACGTAACCTCTTTCGATTCTCCGGTCGGCTGAGAGGCATTGAATGAGACCTAAGAATGAGTGGGACAAGCGACTCAGATTCGCAAAAGGTATAGAAAAACGGACTAGGCTTTCATGTTAGAACGACAGATTCAGATGTCAGATGCAATGAGAGCTTTTCGGATCACCTCATATTTGAATGTTTGTGAGATATGTCCGTATAGACTTATGGTACAGTGTCCGATCATGCAGTAGGGACTGTGGATCATACAGCATCGAATCTAAGTGTGGGATTATACAGTGCAGCACTGTAGGGATGTAGGATAAAGAGAGAGAGCTAGTACCTCACGGTGAGAGACAGCCATGTCCTTTTTAGGATAGTCAGGATCCTATTTGGTTTTATCCTCTCTTTATTCTAAGCTCATGTATGTGGCTAATAGAATACCGCTTGTGTACAGGCGGTGGCACACATCCCCGGGCAACAGTCTTGGCTGACTGGCTAAACTACATGGGTGGAGTAGGAGGCATTCTTACTCTCGGAATGTCCTCCCTATACAACAAAGGACTGAGACGTGAGGTGAGCGGAGAAGAATCTGAGAAGATCAACGCTCGCAAAGCGAAAACATCAAACGTGTTAGTGCGGCGCACTAGAGGCATGTCGGACATAAGAAAAAGACAATTGCTTGCCATCGTGGAAGAGAATTGGGGCCTTACCACGTCTTCCTACAGAAGCGTAATGGGATCACAACACCAAGTTTGTGATCCATTACAGCCAACCTTCGTTGTGGAGATGGCAACTATGATGAGTGCCGGCAAAAACGCAACATTTTGGATGGTTGGAC
>JAMPIV010012072.1:0-124529 GCA_024509875.1 Oreohelix idahoensis
AACTATATGCTATGTCTTCAGATATTGAATGCTATACTTGAGAGGATACAACTGCAAGCATCATGGGCTTGTTTGCCTACAGCAACGGGGTTGTCACAGCTGTCAGATTCACTCTTTTAATAGTCTTAGACTTGCCAAAGAACTGAACTCTGGTCAAATACAACAATTTGTCTATGATAACAGGCATATGTACCAGCACAGTTAACCATTTTGTGTAAAAACATCTCGGTTACCATTTCATTAATGCAAAATTCCACCTTTTTGCAACCTTTTCTCACCCCCCCCCACCCAAACTCGCAGTCATTTCATTATCAGTGAGATAGTGACTCTACCACTAGTGTTTCTACATGTATTGCTACGTTGAGTTATTTCCAGACCTATATGTCCTCGATCAAATATACTCTGCCGGCCCTCTCTTTGCATGATATAGTTCTTTATGCAATTAGAGCATGTTGGCTTGTCGTATCTCGATTTTAGTCTGTGGAGGATCCTCAATACAAACAACATCCTAGAATGCACAATGGATGAAAAAGTCTTAAGTTGATCTCTCTTCAATAATAATTTCACAGCGCTAGACTAAAACACGTCTGCTAGGGTTCGCTTTCCTTCCCTGACTGAATGGCGTCCTGTTCTCAATTCCTGCCGGGGGAAACATGCTGAGCTCCTGATTGGTCAGAGAGATCACATGACCACTCTGTGACACGTGAAGCGAAGCTCGACCCCAATAAAAAATGCATGTCATCGTTTTTAATATCTTCTGTTTCTCATAAGAATTAATTTTATATGTTAATCTGTGCCTCTTTCTGTTTTTGTAGTGGGATATAGTCTGTATCTGAAGAAAATTACGGTATACGCGGCTACATACAGATCCCAGGGCCCTGCAAATGTGTCCCGTAGGGAGACATTTGAGTACTATCAAATCTTAAAAAAAAATTATCCCAAACATTTCTTAAGTTCAAAAAAAAATGTTCAGAAAAAAATTTAAAGTTCAAAAAATTGTTCTAAGTCTAAAAAATGTTTTGGAAAAATTTAACCTAATTCTTACACTAGGGTCCTATGTCTATATGAGATCAACTTCTATATAAAAAACTTAGAGATGGACATCAACTTCAAAAAATTTTTTAACCATCCAGCATTTTACAACATTTTTCATCAAATTTTCAGATTGGCAACACTGGGAAATATGAGCAATAGTATATCATATTTGTATAACTTAATCATAACTAAATGCATGTTGACAACATATTATTAGTCATTGTGGGAAGCAGGGTGTAATATCATTTCTGTTCCTGTCATTGGTTTCATATCCCAAGGCTTCAAGTACTCTAACAATGTTGAAGTTATTTTCTTCCTGATGTTCCATAATCATGGGTGTAATTTATTTCTTCTTTTGATTCCAAGTATTTTACAGTTTATTCATAGAGATTTTGAAGGTGTCCACATCCTTATTGTCATGTTGATCTTTTCTCCATAAAACAGTTTATCCTTCTTTGGTTAACCATCATGTTTTCTTTTCTAATAAATGATCTGGTTGGTCATTGTTATTATATAAAAAAAAACATTGCTAGTCATATGGGTAAGGACTTCTAAATTATAATGTAACCATTTACATGTTTACATGCAATCATATTGTTCACAATAAAAGCATTAAAACCTCATAGCTTATTCTTATTTATTTGTGTCTGAATGTTTCCTATATTTGACATTTTCCAAATGGTAAGTATATGAATTCGTTCCAAGTCTATCACTGTAGAGAATGTTCTCTATTACATTTTCTCAAAATATGTGATGTTTGTCTCCAATATCCACACAGGTAATGGGTCTGGTAGTGATCCTGTCCATTTATGACTCAACCATTTCTAATTGTTTGAAATCTTTCTTTTTTTTTCTGTTTTCTGTCAACACGTTATTCTCATATGTGAGCCATAGCTTAAAATTATTATTTATTATTACTAGTCTTTTGCAAAAATCAACCTTGCACTAACTTTGTTGCAATGTTCATACATCAACTTATTCAATCAATCATTAACAGAATATGTTTACATGTCATTGAAATAAATTTGTTATATTCCCATTTTTCTTCTTTTCTCAAGACAAGGTTCCTGGCACTCTGGCTACTATGTATCCTTACTGATCTCTGGTTCCATGGGTATAGTGTAATATTTATCTTCTTTTGTTCTTTATGGCATTCCAAAATTCCATGCTATGGGGATCCTGTTTAGCTCTCCTGTTATAACCAGAAATATATCCTTAGTGAACCTTATGAGCTGTCAATATTTTTCAACAACACATCATACAATCAATCATATATATAACATTTACATTGTCAACACCAGTTCTGCCTTCGCAGGTCGAAGGTTTTTCAGAACTCTATGGTGTTTATAACATCTGCTGCTACAGCCAGATGATCAATTTATATTTCTTAAACTTATAATAATTTAAGTTAATTATTATTATGGGGCATGAGGGTACATGTATTCCAATGGTAATCCGTGATTCAGCAATATGGATGTCCAATCTGGGTACTCTTTTATAATATTATATCCATCTATTGTATATGGATCCATGACACGTCAGTCCGTGGGGTTACATTGTTCTTGGTCTATATATCATAAGGGTGATCCAATCTAGTATTGTCACAATGTCTCAATCATATTCCAATCCTCTGGTTTGTTTTATTATTTAATTTAAAATACCATAAGCATTTCAATATAAGCAGTAGCGAGCAATATTCATGTGCATTCTATCTTATTATAATCAGGTTCACAATATAAGGCAAGTGGCAAAAATATCAAGAAATTATTCTCCCAAAATGTGGAGATATTACACAATCTCTTGTCTCTTATATACAATATATCAGTTCATTCTATTATTATATTATTTTGTCCATAACCTCTGTGGTTCTATGGGATATTCATACTCCATTTGTATATCCTTTGTCCATGAGTGATCCAAATCTCGTATAGTTCCATTATTTTCTGGGTGCATCAGCATTCAATCTTTTTTTTTTTTCATTTAATCTCCATTGTGTCCTTGACACCTTTGGTTCCATAGGATTATCATAATTCATTTGTGTCTCTTGTCCAATAATGATCCATACATTTATGGTTCTCATATGCAGCAATCATATTCCCTGATTTGCTCTATGTTCCTAGATTCCAGAAAATTTCAATTATTTTCTCTGTTATTTCATAACAACCTCAAATTATTCATTCCATTATTTCAATGTGAGCATTAGTGCATAAACCGCACAGCAAAACATTAGTTGTGTCAACATAAAATTTCACCATAATATAAAATGGCATCTTCATCATCACTAAACAGTTGCTTCTTCCTTAAATAGGACATCAGTGGTATCATCCGGTAATGGGGTATTCAATGTGGGATCAGCATATACAAATGCTATAGAAGGGTATTTCATTTGCTAAGTCAGCATGTGCAATTGTCATTTCTTTAACATGGGGCAGAGGCAGCATCAACAAATAGTTGCAATTTGTTCAATCTGGGGTTAGCATATACAAATGCTCTCAAAGGATATTTCATTTGCAAAAATTCAGCATGCGCAAATGTCATTGGGGTACTTGTCATAGGCAGTATCAACAAAATACTGCTGGAGTATTAGAGATCATGCTGGGAGGGGTATGACTGGCATAGGCAGTATGAACAAAAACTAGTTGCTCACTCTGATATGGTGATTTATTTTTAAACATATAACACATCCTATAACAACATTCAAAATGTGTTCTCTTCTTTTCATTTCTCTTTTCATTTTTTCTTTTCAAGTTCATTTCTTTTTTTCATTTTTCAGTTTCATTTCTCTTTTCTTTGCATTTTCTGTTTTGTTCATCTTTTCTGGTTTGCAATTTTTTTCTTTCTTTTCAATATATCAAAATTTCAATTCTTTTCTGACAATGTATCACAATTACAGGAGAATGATAATAATCAGTTCTCTAAACACTAGAGATACTACCAACTCTAAACAATAGGGCTGCAAGCAATAGATAACGTCAGAAAAGAATTAACATAGTGGTATCCGTTAATAAGGAGTGAGGAGAGGGTACTGTAAGTTCTTGAAAGATAGGGGAAAATATAAGATCTCCTGATTACAACATTATTGTAATTCGAAGGGATGGAAAGTGATTTGGATAGAAAAACTCATAAGTCTAGAATGTCATCTCAAAATAGTGGAAAGAAAAAAATAGTAAGTTAGGGAGGTGTGATAGTGGAGTGAGGAAACTCTTACAATAGTGAGTTAAAGGTTGGATATACAATTTCTTATGCGAAGTAAACAAATTTTTTTGTGAACATGCTAAAATAAATAAATCCTGTGGAGAAAATAGGACAGCATGCAATAATATTTATAGATGTCATAGTGGTGTCAGTGTGATGGATCTAAGTGATATATATTAGATGAGGTAAGATAATTGGGAACAAAGATATTAGTATCAGGTAAGAAGAAAATTTCTCGTGCAAGGGGTGCCTGCATGAATGTGCACTAAGATGCACGGAAAATGAATCACCGGGCTCTGGAACTGTGAGGACAAGAAGTCTAGTGAATGAAGCGTGGAATATGATCAGTTACAAAAGTGTAGATCAATGTTACAGCAGAATCAGTGGTACATATGTGCTATAGGTGAGGTTGTGTAAGTTAACATTTTAAACATCAAAAACTGTCTGACTAATGAGGGTGTCTGTAAACAAGGAACATTGTATCTTTTGTGTCATCTTTATTTCACAAAACCATAAAATGTCTAACTAGAATCCTCTGTGGGCTGTTCTTGAGTGTTCGCTGGTCATCAGAAGATTATGTCCGGGGAACAACTTTCTGGCATTAAGTCATCTATAACTGTCAATCTGAACATAGTCTGAAAATAGAGTACATTTAAAAACGTTAGTACATTGTTAAAAAGTAAGTGCACATTTGCGTTGACCGTACATGGGATGGCATGTACATGAAGATATGAGGGGCGTTTTTCAGAATAGCTTTGCAAGTTCTTTCGCTAGTTCCAGCCTTGCAATCTCCCGACTGGATAGGCGAGCATCATATTGGGTAGCAGTGGTGATGGGTGTGGTAGGCGACACTGCATTTGCTGATTGTTGGGGCTCTGAGGACATCAACAAGGGCGGTGATGGTTTCAATGTGGTTGGGGTTTGCATGGCTGGAACATCTGTTAGTTTTGAGGCAGGTGTATGTTTCGCCTTGATTTTTCGTCTGACCTGGTTCTGCGGTATGTTAACACCGTTTACAGTGGGCGCAGTAATTTGCACACTGTTGTTTTTGACAAGTTGAGCTGAGGCTAATACTTCTCGGCTTGGTTTTGGAACATTCCTACGTTTCTTCAAAATCTTTCGTCTGATATGGTTCTGCGATATACGAGGAATCTTGGTTACAGGAGGTGAGTGATCAGATTCTGTTTTATAGGCGCGTTTGACACTGGAGCTGACTGGTATAAATAATGTGCTATCCGCATCACTGGTTTCAATAGAACTGGCTGTGTCTGGTAAATCAATGTCTGTTTCTCGTTCATATGCTTCTACCATTTCTCTGTCATTTTGTTCGTTGGGGTCTGACAAAATTGCACTGGGGTTGACACTGTAGTTTCTCATTTCTTGTTGCGTTTCGTCTTCATAAGGATTTGTGGTATATGGTTCCACAAACTGTTTGGGGATGGTTTCTTCAGGATCTGATTGTTCGTAACGACCAACCTTGTTCTTTTGGTATAGCAGTGGTTGTTCTTCACTAGTATTCCAACTGGAGCTGCCTGAACTGGGAGTGTGGTACGTATCGATTGACGAATGGTCACTGCGGGAGTAAGTTTGAGTGTGGATAAACGTTGACTTGGTATTGTCATCTCTTGACGTTTGAGGCATTATTTCTTCATTTCTAATACGCAGGTCTCTGTCTTGGAGTCGATTACGCAATTCTGCCAGCGGGATATCTTCTTCGCTTTCGGACGAGTCTCGTTGTTGTCTTGCTCGATGTACTGCATCAGTGGGTGGTCTGGGTACGTGGTCATACTGGTAGAATTCAGAGTCTGTCGTCTCTGACTCTGATAAGTCTGTCGACTCTGTACTGGATGGATTATAATGTAGGGTGGCTTTTCTGACTGGTCTGGTAATTGTAGTCAGAGGTGTAATGGGTCTGTGATTATCGATTCTGAGTTGTTTTGCATGAGCTTTTGTTCTATGGTTTTTCTCTTCGTTCCAGATAATGAAGTTTACAGGCGTCATTTGCTCTGTAATTTTGTATCCATCTAACCATCGGTCGTCGAATTTTGAGCTGCGGACATATTTCTTGTAGTATACTCTGTCTCCTATTTTGAACGTTGGTAGCTTGGCTGATTTATCATGTTGTTTCTGCTTTTTGTGAAATGCCTTCTGCGTATTACGGTGTGCAATCTGGTGAGCTTTTTGCTTTTCTTTAAGAATTATTTCTATGGGGTCTTCTCCCATATATTTTCGCTGTGGACGAAGGAGGTTATCTAAAGGAAAGTTTGGCTCCCTTCCGTACAGCATGTAAAATGGTGACATCCCTGTGGTATCATTCACATTTACTCGGATGGCTTCAAGAGCTTGGTTAATGTATAGGTCCCAGTATTGGTGGTTCCCCTTGATATATTTGCTAATAATATCATGTAGGGTGGCGTGCATGCGTTCATTTCTGCCATTTGCATTTGGTCAATAATAACTGGTTGTGGTATGTTCGATATTCAGCTGGTGTAAGGTGGCTTTAAATGGGTTACCGATAAACTGTTTACCGTTGTCCGAAATGATTCGTTTTGGACAACCATGCCTGGGAATGAATTCTTTTAAAAAAATGTGCGTGATGGACTGCGATGTGGCATCACTGAGTGGGTAACTTTCTGGCCAAACAGAGTATTGGTCAACTATGTGCAGGAAGTATTTGTTGCCTGATTGGGTGAGGGGGTAAGGACCTGATATGTCAATGCTTACTGTTTGCATGGGATAATGGGAAGGTTGCATTTCTTGAAGGGGAATTAAATGTGGCTTCATGTTTCGCAATTTACATGTTTTGCAGGTGGCCACGTACTCTGTAATGTCTTTGTACAAGGTTTGCCAATAATACCTTTTCTTTATGACATCAATTGTTTTGTCTCTTCCCATGTGCCCGTTGTTATCATGAAACTGTAGCAATACTTCTGGGACTAGATGTGCTGGAATGACTTTTCTTAGTGTCCCTTCTTGTTTATGATCAATATAGTATAGAGCTCCATCCGTTGGGTGTACTGTAAAATCTTTACTTTTTGTTGGGTTTTCCTTTACGTGTGTGAGCAGCTTGACAATTTCTGCATCTTTTGCTTGTTCTACTCTCATGTCAAACATATCTTGACTTTCTTCTTCTACTTGAGTGGCGGAATCTGAAGTACTTCTTCGACCTGATGAAGTAATTTCATTAATTTCTTTAGCATTATCGTCAATCTCTGAGGATGTGCCATCATTTTTGACTCTATTTGTTTTCACTTCGGTTTCATCATCATATTTGATTCTGGATAGGAGATCTGCACAGATATTTAATCTGCCAGGGATATGTTCGATAGTGGTGTCATAGGACTGTAAATTCATTGACCATGTCTGTAACTTCTTAGGCTGTTCCTGTGTTTTGGTGAGCCAGTTAACTAAAGGCTGATGATCAGTTCTGATAGTGAGTTTCGTCCCTCTAACATAAAAGTCTAATTTCTGTACTGCATAGTGAATGGCGTATGCTTCTTTCTCAATGGTGGTCCACCGTTTCTGTGACTTTGACAATGCGTGGGATAAGAATGCAATGGGTTTCACATTGGGGATGTCTGGTAGTATGGGTGTTTCATCTTCTAGTACTGGTTGTACCAAACACGCACCGATTGCGTTATTCGAGGCATCGGTGTATAGTATCATGGGCTGAGAAATGTCTGGATGTCCAAGAAGCGGAATGGCGGTTAGGGCATTTTTTAGATATTCAAACGATTTCTGGCACTCTTCTGTCCATCTAAATCGTGCATACTTGCGGGTAAGGGCTATTAATGGCTCAGCTGCTTGCGAGAAATGTATGATATGGCGCCTATAGTATCCCACGGAACCGATAAAAGAGCGTGTTTGCTTGACTGTCTTGGGGCTAGGCATCTCTCTTATGGCCTTAACTTTGTCTTCGTCTGGTCTGATACCATCTCTATTGATGACGAAGCCTAAATATTTTGTTTCTGTCTTTAGAAACTCACACTTCGACAGTTTTAACTTTATTTGGTGATGCCTGAGTCTATCGAGGACTATTTCTATCTTGCGAAGGTGGTCTTCTATCGTGCCTGCGGTATGTATCAGTATATCGTCTATATATGCTAGGGCGAATGGTTGTAAACCTTTTAACACTTCGTCCATGAGTGACATATATGTTGCTGGCGATCCTTTTAGACCAAATGGCATCACATTCCAAGAAAAGCTCCCGATGTGCGAACAGAATGTGGATTTCTGTTTTGCCTCAGGTGTCATGGGGATGCACCAAAAGCCTGACCTTGCATCAAGTGTGGTAAAGTAGGTAGACTTTCCCAACGTCGCAAGTAGATCATCTATTCTGGGCAGGGGGTAGGAAATGACTTTCGTGATTTTGTTAAGGGCACGGTAGTCGCAGCAAAAGCGACTGGAACCATCTTTCTTCGATACTATCACTATGGGTGAGGACCATTGGGATCTGGATCTTTCGATGATTCCTGCCTGTAGCATTTCATTTATAGACCTTTCCACCAGTTCTCTATTTTTCAAAGGCGTATGGTAGGGTTTGAGATGTATTGGCTCCTCTGTTGTGGTTTGTATGTCCATTGTGACAGTATTTGTTCTGCCTAATTCCATGTCATTGAGTGCGAATACGTCCTGGTGTTTTTTCACAAAGGTTTTCAATCGTGGTCTATTTTCTTCTGTGGTGTTCAGGGTTGCTAGTAACTGGGATACCCTCTCTCTGTTTTTATGGTCTGCTATGATATCTCTGGTCTGTCTTGATGCCTCTGTTTCTTTCTCGTAGTATTGGGGCATCTTTCTTGCATCTTGTGAAAATATCTGCTCCTGGTATGTGGCTTTCTTTTGAGTATTTCTTTGCCGTTCATTGGGCTGTGCTTGGTATTGTCTCCTCTGCCATCTGCTGTGTGCATTTTCATTTGTCACTGCATTTATTGTATATTCATTTCTTATTTTATTTCTGGGGTAGTCGTTGTTGTGCCATTTTTTTTTTATTATTTCTGCCGTAACTACGCCTATCCGCGTGCGTTACTGTGTGTCTTTCTCTTGTGCTATAGGACTGTCTCCTTTCTGTGGGTGCAGTTTCTTTCGTCCTTCTGCTTTCAACCTTGCTGCTATAGTATCCTCCTGTGGTAGAGTCATATAAGAATTCTTCCTTTTCTTCGGGACATTTTATTGGTTTTGGGACTGCATCATATCCACCTGTTTTTGCATTATATAGATACTCCATGGGGCATGTATCTCTGTCCTGTCGCTTCGGATATCCTCCTGGCAAGACAATTTCTGTTTCTCTGTTACTCTGTGATATACAGCACTTCATCTTTTCTCTTGGTGTGCTGGGGCGCAAAAATGAGTAATTATAGTCATTTTCATACCGTGGCCTTACTCTTCTTATATATGGACTGGTTCGTTTCTGCCTTCTGGGTAGGGTATGCTGTGGTGTAACATAACTGTGACTGGTATTTCTGTCTTTTTCTGCATAGGACGTATAACTGTTTACTTTTCGTGTACCATGGTTATTTGTACTGCGATTTCGTGCACTATGTCCAGTGGGAGTGGTTGAGACAATTTGTGAATGGTCTCTATTGGTTTTAGTTTGTCTTAACGTTGACGTATCCACTTGTGCTACAATTGTGCCTCTATTTATAGTGGTAGTTTTTCCTGACATATTCAATATCATGATGGGGAAATCTCTGGACTTCGAGACTTCAGCGATTCCCTCTGTAATTTGCAACAATGGGTCATCAATAATGCTTTCTTCTGCTAGGGGCTGTATTTGGATTGATTGCCCTGGTGTTATGTACTCAGAATTTTTTACTCTGCCTTTTGCTATGATTAGGGAGTTTGGGGCCACCGTTATGGGAGCTGTAAGTCTTACCAAGGACGCGATGTGGATATCGTCCTGGAGATCGATGTAATTATTGTTGACTTTGATTTTCTGGAAGTCATAGTATATACGAACTTTGTGTTTGTTAAAGAAATCCCTCCCTAGGATAAGGTTTCTAGACATGCCTTTTGTAATAACAAGTGGGTGTTCAAAATTTGTTTCACCTAAGGAAAATTTTACCCATGCTGTCCCAACTGAATTTAGTCTTTGTCCCGTGACTGAAGCTAGGTGTGTTTTGGACGGTTGAAATCGTACTAAATGTTGGATCTTCTTGAACAGCTGGAACCTAATAAGGCTAATGGATGCTCCTGTATCTACCAGTGCTCTATACTGTTGGCCCTGTATAGACATGATGCAGGAACTGGGGTCCGGATGTATTTTGGTTCCATCATTCAGCATTTCTTCATAATGTATTTTTCTGGATGGGCTCACTTGACAATTTCTGTTCTGTGTTGTTTCTTTTGTTTTGGACCATTTTCTATGATAGTCACCCTCACTAACGGTCCTGTTTAGTGAGTGGCACGTCCGTTTCCCTGACGCATGAGGGGTTGAGGTGTGCCTCTGGTATACTGATTTCTGGTGTAATTACGTGGGGGTGGTGCGGGTTGTTGTGGTTGGTAACCTCCTTCTCTTCTGAATGGTGCATTATTGTAATTTGCTCTGCAGGACTTGTAACCATGTCCGAACCTACCGCATGTGAAGCATCCGTTTGCATTGACATTATTAACGTCATTTTGCCTGGGGGTGGGGGGTCTATAGTTGCGGGGCCTATCATCTTGTTGTCGTGGGCGAGTCCATTGCCTCCTGGCATGGTCAACTTCCATAGGCTCATGCTCAGTATAGTCCCTATGGTCTGGTCGGGGTTCCCTATCTACTCTTTGTTGGAACCTTCGGCGAAGATTTTCTTCCTGTATTGCTGCTTGGATTGTTTCAGCAATAGTCTTCGTGTCTTTTCTAAGGAGATGCATTCTAATATTATCTGCTCTAAGGCTATCGACAAATGTCCCCACTAGCTGTATTTCTA
This sequence comes from Oreohelix idahoensis, assembly GCA_024509875.1. NCBI lineage: Eukaryota > Metazoa > Mollusca > Gastropoda > Stylommatophora > Oreohelicidae > Oreohelix > Oreohelix idahoensis. The sequence goes on from JAMPIV010012072.1 coordinate 11,136, forward strand.
CGTCAGGTGTGGTAGGTATTTCTCCACAAAACGCCTCTTCTGCCATATTGAGGAATCTATCTCCAAAAAGTTGTACTGATTCATCCCTTTCCTGTTTCATTCGTCTAAGGACTGACCAAGCGTGCATTTTGTCTATAATTTCTCCATATCTCTGGGTTAATTCTTTTGTAAGGGACACGTAGGTCACTGTGGGGTACTGCTGGAACCTCCTTCTTAGAAAATCAATCACTAATGATTCGGAGCTTAACAGAGCGATTTTCTTTTTCTCATCATCAGTTATTGCCCCTGCTATTGACGCAAATTTTTCCATGTCGGACAACCATCTTCTGAATTTTTTCGTGTCTCCATCGAACGGCTGAACAATGGATCTGACTTGAGTGAATTTCGCGTAGTTGTCATTTTTCTGTAGGGTTTCAGTAATTTGCCGTAGCGCTATCATTGTTGGTCCTTCCATATTCTGTTTGTCCTGGGGCTGTGTCGTAGATTTTTCGATAGGAGTATTAAGACTTAGGTTAGGTCCCTTCTGAATAGATTAGAATGTGTGATATACACAGTGAGAGTTGGTGAAAAGCAATAGAATTTCCCCCACGTGAGATGATAGAATGTGATATAGAGGCTGTCTTTGAGAATCGAGATAATCTTCTCTCTCTCTCACCTATCTTCTACGACCGCTTTTAAAGGCGTCAGACAGTCTAAACACAGATATATATATATATATTAATATATCTCTATCTACTCACGGGCACGCACATACATGTGACGACAGTTAAACACACATACGTGGGAAATCTATAACAATGATTATATATATAATTGGGATCGAGCTGACCAACGCACTGATTTTGTCCAAGAGAGATTTTTATTATTATCATCAAAAAAAATCTCTCACAACACCAAAAATTTCATCAAAGAAAAAAAACATATACAAATAGTCATACAATTCAAGAAAATGCTACAAGGATGATAGCCCGTTAGATCTTACTCTAGGTTTAGCCCACAGCCCCGTTAAGAGAACAGATGATGGCCCAAAGAGTTATAGATACGTAGGGTTTAGTCTAAGAGATTTCTTTCTTTCTCGTCAATATATGAACAGAGTTGGATAAATCTGATTTAACCTAAGAAAAACAGAAACTCTAGCATTATTGTAACAAATTCTGCAGGTAAAAAAAAAATTTAAGACAGCAAATGTGTGACGATAATACACCGGTAAAATAACACTCAGACCTGTGTACTCTCATTCATCCAGCCATGGCCTTTCTTACACATGTATACTCACAACTTTGCTCGCTGCCTCTGGGAACATACTAATTCTAGGACCTTCACACAGACCCGAAGATGCAGTCCTTGACCAAGAAATCCCCAGTTCCAAAAGACGTACTAAACTCTCAGGGAACGATTCCTTGGGGGTTCTAATTTTTTGAATGTCTGATTAAGTCACATAAAATTTTGTCCAGGCACGAAAGTTAGCAGAGCACAATGTCATTAGCTTTGGATTCTAGAATTAAGGAATGTCAGATCGGTGTCTACTTCCAGGAAGGTACTATATTTTGTCACCACAATACTAGTCACAATCTCTTGCGGAATGTTAATCTTGTAATATTCTCGCCGCCAGGCAGCATGTACATTTAAATTTGTGGAGCAATATGACCTGGCTCAAAAGCCCAATATATATATTTCTAGTCTTTAGAAACCGTTAGTGGGGTTGCTATTACTGTCTCTCTCTGATGGCTTATGCACTGTCAGACCCGTGTTACTTGAAACAAAGAAACCCACGTGGTTAAAGATAGGAAATGTCTATGCTTCTCACAAATATGTCTCTCAGGTTACTAAACGCTGGCAAGTTGGGTACCACCGTTTCACTATATAAAAGAAAGAACACATATCAAATAATTTACATATATGTACTCAATATAACTTACATTTTAAATAGCAAGCCTACAGCTTGACTTATCTTTAGAACTTCCCATAAAGTAAGTTATATAAAAATCAATCATCAGGAATTTAGGAATATCTTCGTATTCCGTCACTATTCACTGATGTAGCATCTAGCATTTATAAGTTAGTTATTAAAACAGTTTCGACTGGGTATTTAACAGTTAAATTAAACTTATTTCAGCTACTAGTTTAGTAAGCTAAAAATATGATTTATTTTGTATTTCCACTGCAACACGTCGATTAAAGAAATAACAAACTATCAAAATATTCACTCTGCACACAGGACTAGTTTAAAATGGAATCGGCGATTAAACACTAAATCACTTCACAAAACTAGATATCTATTATATTATAATATTAATATACCTCAACCACAGAATTTACTAAGAACGTTAAACCACTTCGACCAAACTAAGGCCATCTCTATTTACAGAGATTATTTAGAAATCGAACGAAGGTTGTTCTAGTCTAACTGCAAAGTTACTGAGTGAAATGAAATAGTTTCAAACGTGGGTTAATATTTTAAACCAGACAAAGGATGAACTATCTCCCCCGCCCCGATCTCTCCCCCTTCTCATAACAGCTACGTTATACTTAGAGGCGTGTCGTAACTGCCACCGGGCGATTACGCACCTGCGTTGACAAACTGACCGGGAAAAGCGCGTGTCAGTTGCAAATCTCAGACAACCGTCTACAACTGCGTCGTACAGATGCCGGGTTTGACACCTTAAGCGAGTGACAGGTGAAAATGGTAGACCAAAAGTCTGCTCTATGTTCAGCGAAACGAATTTCTCACACCTTCACGTCTTACCTGCGCGACTGACATCTGATGCAATAAGGTTACTAGTCAGTATGAGAAAGAAAAACGATGATGGGAAAGAAATATTTTTTTTCGCAACGAATGATGCGAAAAAATACAGGAAAAACAAGTACGGAAAAGTAATAAAATGAAAGGATTAGGGTGAGAGAATAGGAAGAAGATGTAGGTAATTTAATGATATAAAGACCCACGTGACAGGACGTCCCCCCTTAAGATATGGAAGCACTCCATGTCTACGTTATGGAATTAAATTCCCTATAACCGTAGCTTCGGGGTGTCTGTCTTCTTCCCTCTCATCTTCCCCCTCCATCTCTTTCCAATTCCTACTCATGAAGTCTGTCCCGACGTTTCCTTCCTTTGGAATGTCTCCCATGCGCGCTTGAAAGAGCGTCGCCGCTTCTGACATTTTTCAAAGATTTCCTGTGTGTGCAGTGGAGTTTCCCTGCCACTATCGTCATCTTCGTCAGTTTTGGCGATCGTTAGGAGATGGTCGGAGGTTGGCACTGGTCTTTCCAAGTATCTCTTTAAGAGATTTAAGTGGAAAACCTTCTCCTTTCCTTGAATAGAGATCTGGTAGTTAGCCTTAGAAATCTTTTTCAGGACGGTAAACGGCCCTTGCCATCCGATCTTCAGTTGGTTGTTCTCGGTAGGGAGTAACACCAAAACTTTCTCTCCTGCTTCCAGTTCTCTCTCTTTCGCGACTTTCCTGTATCGGTTAGCGTGCTTTGTGCGTGCTCGCTTAAAGTTAGTCGTTGCTAGGTCCCACCCTAGTTTCAACCGTTCCTTTAAAACCGACACATATTTACTGGCTGAGACAACTGTCTCATCAGCCTTCTCGTCTGTCAGAGACTGAAGTAAGGCTTCAAGCGGGCCCTTAATGGGTCTGCCGAATAAGAGTGTAGCTGGCGGAAATCCTGTGGAAGTATGAGGAGATTCTCTGTAGCCAAATAATGCTGCAGGAATACAGAGATCCCAATCTTCAGGTTTCACTTGTGCCAGCTTACTTAGCATCATGGTGAGGTTTCCATTAGCACGTTCCACGAGCCCATTTCCGGCCGGACTATATGGCTTAGTGTGGATGTGCTGGGTCCTCAAGATCTTAACGATCTCATCCATCAACAGGTTTTGGTATGGAGATCCATTATCCGTCAACACTTGCTGCGGGAATCCCAACCGAGTGAAAATCTGCACGAGGGCTTCTGCGACATGCTTGGCATCTGCGCATGTTAGCGGGATAGCTTCTGCCCATAAAGTGCATGTATCGACTAAGGTCAGGATGAACCTGTTCCTTCTTTTAGTCCTGTCGAAAGGCCCTAAAATGTCGATCACAACCCGTTCGAATGGTGTTCCCACTATTGGAATTTCACCCATGTGGACTGGGGGTGTCCGTTGCTTGGGTGGTACACGTTGGCACTGGGCACAGGATTTGACGTACCTGATAATATCAGTGTTTACTCCTGGCCACCAATAATGAGTGGTTATACGTTGGTTTGTGGCGTTCTGTCCCATGTGTCCGCTAAAGGGAAGAATGTGCCCCATTTCTGGGATTTGGCTTCTGTACTGTTTCGGTACTAGGAGCTGGTTGTAACCTTGGTCAGGCTTGCCCGTTCTCCGATAAAGTACGCCATCCTCAGAAAAAATGTCCCCGTGCTGTCTGGGTTCCTTAGCCATGGGCAGTTTCCTAAAGCAGGGTGCCAAAGTAGGGTCCTTGTATTGCGCTTCTTTAAGTTCCTTGGGTAACAAATTAGGCGCAGGCTCCCGTTCCTTCTTGGTTTGCCCTCTTGTAGTTACTGCTGCCACAATCGGCTCTTCCGGTTTCCCAATACACACGTATCTCCCGCCAAGTATGACTGGGTAGATGGGATCATCCATAATAGCCGCTTTGATCACGCCTCTGACAAAGTCAGAGTGTATCTCCACCAATGCGATGGGAAGCGCTGTAGGTGCATCACTCTTACGAACTCCACAAAGTTTGACGGTCTCTCCTGTCTCTTGACCGGGTTTAACCAGCTTTCTGGCAACAATGCAATCGTAAGAAAGCCCCGTGTCAAATAAGCAAGAAGTTTGAGAACCGTTCAAAGTAACAATACCTCGCGTTGAGGGTCCATCCCCAACAGGTTGGGAATCACTGTCAATAATTCCGCCTTGCGAGACTGTTAATAAGCATCCGATGCGTTTCGGCTCGGTGTGCTCGGTCTGATCATATGTCCCGTGCTCAGGGGTTCTCTCTTTGCCACCTTGTCCTTTCTGGCTACGCTGCCATGTAGGGCGGTCGGGTTGATCAGACTGTTTGGGGTGGTTGGGGTACTTGTTCTTGTAGAACTTGGATTTTTCAGGAGGGGGGTTTTGAGGTCCAGTTTCTCTGTAGTTATTTTGGTTAGAAGCCTGAGAAGATTGTCTAGGTTATGTTTTCGAAAATGCTCCTCTGTCGGTTTCCGCTTTGTGGCCGGTAGTTCAGCCAGCGCATTGTGATAACGCTCAGACTTTTCCAAAATGTCTTCAAGTTTTTCTGCCCCCTGCTCAGCGAGAAATCTCCGGGTATCTGCAGACAATGTGTTCTTTATTTGTTCTGTTAGAACAAGTTCCTCAAGACCTTCATAGGTAGAGGGGAGCTGCGAGAGCTCAAGGCACTTTGTTAGATATCCCTTTAGACGAGATGAGAACTGGTGAAAAGTTTCAGAATTCTCTTTCCGGCTGTTGCGAAACAGTTGCAAAAATTTGCGAGCGTTCATTTCAAAGCGCTCCAGTAACGCTTTCTTCAACACATCGTAGTCGTCTTGTTGGCTACTTTCCAGCTTAGAATAAACATCATAAGCAGAACCTTTTAGGGCCTGGGAAAGTTTCATATTCCAACGCGACCTCTCTAACCCGTACAGAGTTGCAATTTTCTCAAATTTTTCTAACCATGTGTCAATCTTCTCATTTGGACAAGGAAAAGATTCTAGAGTGAAAGACATAGCAGTGAGATGAGTAGATTGAGTGTTAGAAGGATCAGTTAAGGAAGAATGAGGAGAAGACTCTCCATTGCTGGAGGTAGAGGCAGCGCCACGACTTTGGAACTCTGGGGTTTTAAGCGCCAACTCGTGCTGTCTCTGTTTCTCTCTTTCCTCATGCTGTCTCTCCTCTCTCTCCTTCTCATGCTGTCTTTCCTCCCTCTCCTTCTCATGCTGTCTCTCCTTCTCTTTTTCCCTCTCCCTGCGGATTTCCATTTCCTCGTCCATCCTCTTCTGCTGTAATAGCCGGTCTTCCGCTTCTTTCCTCCTAGCTTCTTCTTCTTTCTTCTCCACATCGTATCTCTCAAGTTCGTTTCTGACAAATGCTTTCGCTTCCTCTCCTTCCAGTCCCTCCTCTCTCGCTTCGTCCCTGAGGAGTTGTCTAAGCTTTGCCCTCTCGGCCATATTAGGTCAGTAACTGAGACTAGTGGAGAAAGAAAATAGGAAAAAGGATACACTGGTTTCTACCACGTACGAGAAAAAAATTTCCAAAAATTTAAAAGATGATATCCTTAACCCTGGGATACCTCCTCCAAAAATAAAATCAAACTATCGCTGCTATTATCGGCAATAAAGCACCTAATGCAAACACGACTACGCCAAATAAATGGTAGTTAAGATTAATCCCTGAAAAATAAGTAGCTACAGTGGAAAAGCAAAATAATTATTGCAAAAATTAAAGAGAAAAATAATCCCTTAATTTTAAAATCCACTATCAAGTTTACCCCTGAAGACAGTTAGGGTGAGGGAGGCAATTAATCTGGACCAATAGTCCGAAACGCACTCCTTAACTTTAGTTCAAACACCTTCCTGCTTCAAAACCCTTGTGAATGTTATACACTCACAAAACTTACCAGCGTTTAGTATTACAAAATCATTAATTAACATGTATTCCGACAAAATCAACCTGTAAACCCAATGTATAATGCTTCTTAATGCTGTGGAAAAAACGTATCAGTTTGTGTGGTCAGCACGCCCGTAAACAGATCGTTAGTCTAGGGGATAAATTATTTAAAGATATACCAACTCACAAGACATCACACCCTTACTCTATTTCAGAATAAAGAATCTTAAGTTCAAAATCCAGATAGACGAGTCCACATTTGTCGTACTCGTCTTCCTATTCTAAGTTCAAAGACCGGAAACGAGCAACCATTTGTCGTACTCGTCTTCCTATTCTAAGTTCAAAAATCCTACGGACGAGAACCCATTTGTCGTATCGCCTTAGGATTTTGGATTCAATTCCCGGTAACGAGCGACCATTTGTCGTAGATTTTTCGATAGGAGTATTAAGACTTAGGTTAGGTCCCTTCTGAATAGATTAGAATGTGTGATATACACAGTGAGAGTTGGTGAAAAGCAATAGAATTTCCCACACGTGAGATGATAGAATGTGATATAGAGGCTGTCTTTGAGAATCGAGATAATCTTCTCTCTCTCTCACCTATCTTCTACGACCGCTTTTAAAGGCATCAGACAGTCTAAACACAGATATATATATATATTAATATATCTCTATCTACTCACGGGCACGCACATACATGTGACGACAGTTAAACACACATACGTGGGAAATCTATAACAATGATTATATATATAATTGGGATCGAGCTGACAAACGCACTGATTTTGTCCAAGAGAGATTTTTATTATTATCATCATAAAAAAAAAATCTCTCACAACACCAAAAATTTCATCAAGAAAAAAAAACATATACAAATAGTCATACAATTCAAGAAAATGCTACAAGGATGATAGCCCGTTAGATCTTACTCTAGGTTTAGCCCACAGCCCCGTTAAGAGAACAGATGATGGCCCAAAGAGTTATAGATACGTAGGGTTTAGTCTAAGAGATTTCTTTCTTTCTCGTCAATATATGAACAGAGTTGGATAAATCTGATTTAACCTAAGAAAAACAGAAACTCTAGCCTTATTGTAACAAATTCTGCAGGTAAAAAAATTTAAGACAGCAAATGTGTGACGATAATACACCGGTAAAATAACACTCAGACCTGTGTACTCTCATTCATCCAGCCATGGCCTTTCTTACACATGTATACTCACAACTTTGCTCGCTGCCTCTGGGAACATACTAATTCTAGGACCTTCACACAGACCCGAAGATGCAGTCCTTGACCAAGAAATCCCCAGTTCCAAAAGACGTACTAAACTCTCAGGGAACGATTCCTTGGGGGTTCTAATTTTTCGAATGTCTGATTAAGTCACATAAAATTTTGTCCAGGCACGAAAGTTAGCAGAGCACAATGTCATTAGCTTTGGATTCTAGAATTAAGGAATGTCAGATCGGTGTCTACTTCCAGGAAGGTACTATATTTTGTCACCAAATACTAGTCACAATCTCTTGCGGAATGTTAATCTTGTAATATTCTCGCCGCCAGGCAGCATGTACATTTAAATTTGTGGAGCAATATGACCTGGCTCAAAAGCCCAATATATATATTTCTAGTCTTTAGAAACCGTTAGTGGGGTTGCTATTACTGTCTCTCTCTGATGGCTTATGCACTGTCAGACCCGTGTTACTTGAAACAAAGAAACCCACGTGGTTAAAGATAGGAAATGTCTATGCTTCTCACAAATATGTCTCTCAGGTTACTAAACGCTGGCAAGTTGGGTACCACCGTTTCACTATATAAAAGAAAGAACACATATCAAATAATTTACATATATGTACTCAATATAACTTACATTTTAAATAGCAAGCCTACAGCTTGACTTATCTTTAGAACTTCCCATAAAGTAAGTTATATAAAAATCAATCATCAGGAATTTAGGAATATCTTCGTATTCCGTCACTATTCACTGATGTAGCATCTAGCATTTATAAGTTAGTTATTAAAACAGTTTCGACTGAGTATTTAACAGTTAAATTAAACTTATTTCAGCTACTAGTTTAGTAAGCTAAAAATATGATTTATTTTGTATTTCCACTGCAACACGTCGATTAAAGAAATAACAAACTATCAAAATATTCACTCTGCACACAGGACTAGTTTAAAATGGAATCGGCGATTAAACACTAAATCACTTCACAAAACTAGATATCTATTATATTATAATATTAATATTATACTTCAACCACACAATTACTAAGAACGTTAACCACTTCGACCAAACTAAGGCCATCTCTATTTACAGAGATTATTTAGAAATCGAACGAAGGTTGTTCTAGTCTAACTGCAAAGTTACTGAGTGAAATGAAATAGTTTCAAACGTGGGTTAATATTTTAAACCAGACAAAGGATGAACTATCTCCCCCTCCCCGATCTCTCCCCCTTCTCATAACAGCTACGTTATACTTAGAGGCGTGTCGTAACTGCCACCGGGCGATTACGCACCTGCGTTGACAAACTGACCGGGAAAAGCGCGTGTCAGTTGCAAATCTCAGACAACCGTCTACAACTGCGTCGTACAGATGCCGGGTTTGACACCTTAAGCGAGTGACAGGTGAAAATGGTAGACCAAAAGTCTGCTCTATGTCCAGCGAAACGAATTTCTCACACCTTCACGTCTTACCTGCGCGACTGACATCTGATGCAATAAGGTTACTAGTCAGTATGAGAAAGAAAAACGATGATGGGAAAGAAATATTTTTTTTCGCAACGAATGATGCGAAAAATACAGGAAAAACAAGTACGGAAAAGTAATAAAATGAAAGGATTAGGGTGAGAGAATAGGAAGAAGATGTAGGTAATTTAATGATATAAAGACCCACGTGACAGGCTGCAGTGGTTGTGCTTGAGCGGATCTGTTTTCCTGTTGCTGCTGCTGTTCTACCCCTAGTTGCTGGAAATCTTGGATTAATTGGTCCATCTTTCGTTAATGCTTCTGCTCTTTTATAGAGGACTGGTCACTAGGCACCAAATAAGCGATGTGTGGCCGGGTAGGGCAGTTGGGGGTTGCTGTTTATGCAGAGAGTGTTAGGTTTAGATACTAGCTGGTCTGCTAGAGTTAGTAATTGCTCTCTTGCAGTCTTACAGGAGTTTACCAGGTTCGGGGATAATCCTCTAGGATGTTTTGTGTTAGAGCAGATGGGTTTTATTTATGTTGCACCTGTAGCGATTAGTTTTTATATGATACATTGATTTATTTGCATGATGGCCAACTGCAAGCATATGATTCTTCAACAGCATTGGGTTTCACAGCAATAACTTTTAATAGTCTTTACTTGCAAAACTTAACTTGGTCAAATACAACAATGTCTATGATACAGGCATATGTACAGCAGTTAACAATTTGTGTAAAACATCTGGTACCATTTCATTAATGCAAAATTCCTTTTGCACCTTTTCTAAATCTTCATTTATTCATGAGATTGTCTCCTTGTTTCTACTGTATTCCTACGTTGAGTATTTAGATTCTGTCCTCGTAAATATACTGCCGGCTCTTCAGTATAGTTCTTTATGCAAAAGCTTTCTTTTGTTTTGATGTGGGAATCCATAGGTTTACTGTTCTCCAATTCATAGAGCATTTTCTCTCCACAAGGTTTTAGGTTTCATTTTCTCATTTAAATCTTCGAACCTAAGTCTGCCGTAGACATAGCTGTGTGATCTATTAACCAAAGTGTAATCATTTGTAGTCAATACTTACAATATTCTGAAAACACAATATCACACAACATCCTAGAATGCACAATGGATGAAAAAGTCTAAAGTTGATCTCTTCAACTAATAATTTCACAGCGCTAGACTAAAACACGTCTGCTAGGGTTCGCTTTCCTTCCCTGACTGAATGGTGTCCTGTTCTCAATTCCTGCCGGGGGAAACATGCTGAGCTCCTGATTGGTCAGAGAGATCACATGACCACTCTGTGACACGTGAAGCGAAGCTCGACCCCAATAAAAAATGCATGTCATCGTTTTTAATATCTTCTGTTTCTCATAAGAATTAATTTTATATGTTAATCTGTGCCTCTTTCTGTTTTTGTAGTGGGATATAGTCTGTAAGAAATTATGTGAGGACAGCAAACCATAAGTCAGAAGAGTTCAGGACCACCACTGGTGTAAGACAAGGTGATATCCTATCACCTTACCTCTTCATACTCCTTATGGACGATGTCATCAAGGCATGTAAGGAGAGAACAAGAAAGTATTCAGTGGGGTACTGGAAGATGAGACAGGTCTATATTTCAGAGCTGGCATTTGCTGATGATGTTGCCCTGATTGCTAAATCAGAGGCACATCTCCAATCCAACCTGCAAGTCTGGAAGGAAGGGCTGGAGAAGAGAGGGATGGTCATAAGCAGCTCTAAAACAAAATCCATGGTGATATCACGAGAAGAAAGAAGACATCAGATTAAGCTGGGAGAACAGGTCCTGGAGCAGGTCGACCACTTTAAATAGCTCGAAGCTATTATAGACCGAAAGGGAGTCATCAAAGAAGAGTTGGCCACTCGAAAAGCAGCAGCTGGGAGACTTTTTCAGGCCATAAATCGAGGATTCCTCAGCAAGAGAGAGGTTGGTAAGAAAACGAAGATGGCTGTATACCGCTCCACCTATGTCCCAGTCTTGACATATGGATGCGAGTCATGGGCAATGACTACAACCCATAAAAGCCAGATCCAAACCTCAGAAATGAGGTATCTGAGGAAGGTGGTTGAAGTAACAAGAAGAGACATGGTACGCAACCAGACGATACGTCAAGGCCTAAAATGCCACCCCCTACAGACCCAAGTAGAACAGTCCCAACTAAGATGGTTTGGCCATGTCTGCAGAATGGGAGAAGATCGGCTACCATGACAAGCATGGGAAACAAAGAGCCAAGGATCCAGACCCCGAGGACGACCCAGAGTCCGCTGGGAGGACAACATTAGACAATCTTTGAAGGACCGAGGACTAGAATGGAACCAGGCCAGGAGGAAGACAGCCGATAGAATAGTCTGGCGCTCTCTCTTCCAAACCTCTACACCTCACGGTAGAAGGGGAACGACTAAGTAAGTAAGTAAGTATATAGTCTGTATCTGAAGAAAATTACGGTATACGCGGCTACACTGGCTCCTGCAGACTCGAAGCTTCTATGAATGTTTTCCATTCATGTCTTGGCCAACCATTTTGAACCTTTCGAAGCATGTACTGAGAGTCTGACACAGTGAATGCCTTTGTTAATGAAGTTTCAGTTAACCACCTTAACGTTGCAGTAACTGCCTTTACCTCCATTCTCATGCTGGAAGTTGTTATCTTGTAAGCCTCGCTGTGTTCGATTATGTCAATTACTCTAGCGGAGAAGCCCCAACCTGATTTCTCACCACGGATCACAGAGACCCATCAGTATACACAATGGCATCATTATCCCCGGCTGGATCATGTATCTGTTGATTAATTTCCAGTTTTGCTTTCCCATTGCCCCAAGTTCTACACTCTTGTAGAGTGGAGAGTGAAATAATCTATTGTGGTTGATCAATCACCGAGAGATAACGCTCAGTGGTGGCGGATCAAAGACGAGACTTGTGGTTGATCAGCTGTAAATAAGTTTCAAGCGGCAACATTTTTATGTCAAGAAATTTGGCACATGTCCTTCTCTGGATGAAAAATAGGCTATTAGGAGCAAGTAACCGGTCACAACAATACAGGACATAATTATGTTATCCTCCGCCTGCTGTATTTCCTCATGACGGGAGGTGTTGTTTTATCTGGATGCATTAAGTTATGTGCTTTGGAGCAACGTCTTAAAAATGACATAGGCAGATGTAAAAAAAAAAATGCCAATGGACTGAAATTGGATTCATTATTATGTTTTATCATGATATGTGTTGTCAATTTTATGGATTTCTTTTAAGATAACTTAAAAACATTTTTTAAAACGTCGCGACCCGTAAATGGAAATGCTCAATATAGCTGTCACCGATTCCATTGTGGACAAAATGGCCTATTGAATCAATTAACTGAAAGAAAATTGTATTTCTTCTTGGACGTCTAATATTACATAGAAATCCTCTTCACGTACAGGTAAAAATATAAATACTCTGTAGGTTCAGGTACAAATATAAATCCCTTTAGGTGCTGGTAAAAATATAAATCCTCTTTAGGTATAGTTACAAATATAAATCCTCTTTAGGCACAGATAAAAATATAAATCCTCTCTAAGTACAGGTACAAATATAAATCCTCTTTAGGTACAGGTACAAATATAAATCACCTTTAGATACAGCTACAAATATAAATCACCTTTAGATACAGCTACAAATATAAATCACCTTTAGATACAGGTACAAATATAAATCCTCTTTAGGTTCAGGTACAAATAGAATCCTCTTTAGGTACAGGTACAAATAGAAATACTCTTTAGGTACAGGTACAAGTATAAATCCTCTTCAGGTACAGGTACAAATATAAATCCTCTTTACGTACAGGTACAAATATAAATCCCTTTTAGGTATAGGTACATATATAAATCCTCTTTACGTACAGGTACAAATATAAATCTCTTTTAGGTATAGGTACAAATATAATTCCTCTTTAGGTACCGGTAACGAAATCGGGGTCAAAAGTGAGAGCATGAGTGCTCTACAAAAGGGATTTTTAACTTGTAGTCCACGGATCCGTGCACATATAATAATAATAATAAATTCTTTAAGCACCAAACACGGCGCATAAGGCAGAAACCAGTGCTCTCCAGGTTGTTCGTTGTGACGCCACTCCTCTTAGCTCTTGCACATTATTTAGGCCCAACGTTCTTCCTTCTCTTATTATTGTTCTTCTGAGTGTTTCTTTTGGTCTTCCTTTTTTCCTCTTACCCTCAGGAACCTAAGTGAGCGCCTGTAGTGGTATTCTGTTGTTTTGCATTCGTAGGACATGACCGATATATGACCATCGTCTTTTCCTTATATAGTCGGAGACATATTTCTGCCTAGAGTCTTCTCTTATTTGTCGATTAGTCTTGAATTCTTTCCAACTGATGTTCATGAGTTTTCTAAGACATTTGTTCTCGAATGTATTCAGCTTGTTCTCCAATGATTTTGTTATTTTCCAACTCTCACAGCCGTATGTTAACACTGAGATAACATTTGAATTAAACAGACGAAGCTTGGTATGTATATTCAATGATCGTAATTTCCAAATGTTAGATAATCTATTGAAGGCGCTAGCTGCCAAAGCAATTCTAGTATGGATTTCTCTTGTTGTGTCACCATCCTGAGTCATTTTACTGCCTAAATAATTGAAACTTTCAACTTTCTGTAGTTTTTTCCCCGTTCAAGATGATATCAAAGGTCTCGTTAGAAAAGTTCATAGCTTTAGTTTTAGAGGCATTTATTTGGAGACCTATTTTAACCGAGAGATGACACAAATTATTTACTGCTTCTTGGGATTGTCTGGGTGTTGAACTTAAGAATGCTAAATCATCTGCGAAATCCAGGTCCCCCAGGAATTTTTCATTTGGCCATTTTATACCTAATTGTTCATTGTGGGTATAGTTTCTCATAACCCAATCAATAGCTATTCCAAAAAGTAGTGGTGACATAATACAGCCTTGTTTCACCCCTGTTTCTATTGTAAACCATTCTGTATTCCCTTTATTTGTTCTAACACAACATCTTGCATTGTCATATAGCGCTTTGATTATATTCACATATTTTGTTGGAAAACCATAGATTGTAAGTATCTTCCACAATGATGGGCGGTGTAGACTATCAAAGGCTTTTTGAAAATGTAATAGACTGCTAAAAATAGCAAGTAGTGAAAAAACTATTTCAACCATCAATGCGCTGTCAGTGTCAGATTTGGACATTACCCAAAGACAAAAGAAAGAAATATTGCTTCCCGTAAACCACTAGGCGTGAGAAAAGCAGCAAATAAATTAGGAACACAATACATTAACAAAATATATTAACAAGAATTGCTGCAATTTAAAATATCAACAAGGAAAAAGCGGTTTCATGTAGGTTAAGAGAGCGGGGTAGGGGAGGGGGAAGAGAGAGAGAGAGAGAGAGAGAGAGAGAGAGAGAGAGAGAGAGAGAGAGAGAGAGAGAGAGAGAGAGAGAGAGAGAGAGAGAGAGAGAGAGAGAGAGAGAGAGAGCACAATTTATGTCAAAACAGCACAAAGATGAAAATTGGAATCAATCTACATTTGGATAATTTAAACTCCACTGACTCTAAATATATGAAAATTATTTTACAGAACACATTCTAAGTCAGTGTATTTTGATTTTGTAATTAGTGTTTTCTCCAGGAATTGTGCTTGTCTTATGAAGAAAATTTAGATTTTTGCACAACCTTGTTTTATGTTACTAATGTTCTTGTTGTAACTTGCACATTTTCTATAGTCAATCAGTACGAGATATGGCACAAATACTTTCTACAGGATAATAACACTTTTTTCTGATCCGATTTTTTAATATCTTATAAAAGATTGCAAATAAAGCTGTAAATTTAAAAAAAAATGGTTACTATTTTTAGATACAAACTTTAAAGTTCTGTATCTTTAAATCTACATAAGTTATCAAAAATCCAATCTGACAAAAGTTTTAAAATGTAATGAAAAAGTTTTTTTTTTTTTTTTTTTTTTTTAAATTTGAGATTGGTACATTTATAAAAGACGTCTACTTGAATACTTGAATGTTTTCATCTTCGTACTCTCTCAGACGTCTACTTGAATGTTTTCATCTTCGTACTCTCTCAGACGTCTACTTGAATGTTTTCATCTTCGTACACTCTCAGACGTCTACTTTAATGTTTTCATCTTCGTACACTCTCACACGTCTACTTGAATGTTTTCATCTTCGTACATTCTCAGACGTCTACTTGAATGTTTTCATCTTCGTACTCTCTCAGACGTCTACTTGAATGTTTTCATCTTCGTACACTCTCAGAATGTTTTCTTACTCTCAGACGTCTTGAATGTTTTCATCTTCGTACACTCTCAGACGTCTACTTGAATGTTTTCATCTTCGTACACTCTCAGACGTCTACTTGAATGTTTTCATCTTCGTACACTCTCAGACGTCTACTTGAATGTTTTCATCTTCGTACACTCTCAGACGTCTACTTGAATGTTTTCATCTTCGTACACTCTCAGACGTCTACTTGAATGTTTTCATCTTCGTACTCTCTCAGACGTCTACTTGAATGTTTTCATCTTCGTACACTCTCAGACGTCTACTTGAATGTTTTCATCTTCGTACACTCTCAGACGTCTACTTGAATGTTTTCATCTTCGTACACTCTCAGACGTCTACTTGAATGTTTTCATCTTCGTACATTCTCAGACGTCTACTTGAATGTTTTCATCTTCGTACATTCTCAGACGTCTACTTGAATGTTTTCATCTTCGTACACTCTCAGACGTCTACTTGAATGTTTTCATCTTCGTACATTCTCAGACGTCTACTTGAATGTTTTCATCTTCGTACATTCTCAGACGTCTACTTGAATGTTTTCATCTTCGTACACTCTCAGACGTCCACTTGAATGTTTTCATCTTCGTACACTCTCAGACGTCTACTTGAATGTTTTCATCTTCGTACACTCTCAGACGTCTACTTGAATGTTTTCATCTTCGTACATTCTCAGACGTCTACTTGAATGTTTTCATCTTCGTACATTCTCAGACGTCTACTTGAATGTTTTCATCTTCGTACATTCTCAGACGTCTACTTGAATGTTTTCATCTTCGTACATTCTCAGACGTCTACTTGAATGTTTTCATCTTCGTACTCTCTCAGACGTCTACTTGAATGTTTTCATCTTCGTACACTCTCAGACGTCTACTTGAATGTTTTCATCTTCGTACATTCTCAGACGTCTACTTGCATGTTTTCTTCGTCTTCAGACGTCTACTTGAATGTTTTCATCTTCGTCTCTCAGACGTCTACTTGAATGTTTTCATCTTCGTACATTCTCAGACGTCTACTTGTTTTCATCTTCGTACATTCTCAGACGTCTACTTGAATGTTTTCATCTTCGTACATTTCAGACGTCTACTTGAATGTTTTCATCTTCGTACACTCTGACGTCTACTTGAATGTTTTCATCTTCGTACATTCTCAGACGTCTACTTGAATGTTTTCATCTTCGTACATTCTCAGACGTCTACTTGAATATTTTCATCTTTACATCAGACGTCTACTTGAATGTTTTCATCTTCGTACATTCTCAGACGTCTACTTGAATGTTTTCATCTTCGTACATTCTCAGACGTCTACTTGAATGTTTTCATCTTCGTACATTCTCAGACGTCTACTTGAATGTTTTCATCTTCGTACATTCTCAGACGTCTACTTGAATGTTTTCATCTTCGTACATTCTCAGACGTCTACTTGAATGTTTTCATCTTCGTACATTCTCAGACGTCTTGAATGTTTTCATCTTCGTACATTCTCAGACGTCTACTTGAATGTTTTCATCTTCGTACATTCTCAGACGTCTACTTGAATGTTTTCATCTTCGTACATTCTCAGACGTCTACTTGAATGTTTTCATCTTCGTACATTCTCAGACGTCTACTTGAATGTTTTCATCTTCGTACATTCTCAGACGTCTACTTGAATGTTTTCATCTTCGTACATTCTCAGACGTCTACTTGAATGTTTTCATCTTCGTACACTCTCAGACGTCTACTTGAATGTTTTCAAAGAAAGCAGTAGGCAGCTTGAGGCCATTTGAATCCCCATAGAGTTTTTCCAGGAATGGTACTGGTGACAGTCATATGTGCTTTCTCTGTTCCTCATAAGTTGGGCATCATTGAAGTAGATGTTCAGCAGTCATTTTATCTGTGCCACAGTTACAGTCATCGGTAGTTCCTGTCTTTAGCTTGTTGAATAGATGGTACACCAATCTGTGTGGTACACCAATCTGTGTGGTACACCAATCTGTGTGGTCCGTGCGGAGTCTGAAGATTACCACTTGTCCTCTTCTATTGAACTGCTAATATGCATCATTCGTGTTTGTGGCCTGGATGTTCTGCATCCAGTTATCTGTTTTAGCGCCTTCATCCCTTGCCATGTTTGTTTCGTGATCATTATGTCATAATTCAGGCCAAATTTTTATTAGCTCTAAACATTTACTAAAAGTAGTGTAGTAGTTCATCTATTGTTAGATTTGTTAGAATAAACAGGTTAAAATGTGTAAGATTTTATTATAGATTAGATTTTAGTAAACAATCGCGTGCTAGTTGCAAAAACAGTCATACTTTTTAGTAGTAAGCAAAACAATTATGCTTAAATAACAATTAATTATTTATTTTTATTATGCCTTTCTGGTGTGGTAATTTCCCTTGTTGGGGTAAAGCGAGGGACATATTATATCCCCCCAAAACAGGGAGGCGATTAAATGGTACAATGATTTCATCCCTGCGACACTTTCACTGGCTAACGAAAGGGATAAAAACCAAAAAAGAGTATATAAGCATGTGAATCATCTCCGTTTACAACAGTTATTTAATTATCCATTTAGTTGTCCCCTTAAAAAACAGACACAGGATGTACCATACTTAAGTTACCGCTATGTAGAGAGATTTATTTTATAATCGTGCTCTATTCTTTTCCATACATTTGTTTTTGGTTTGTTTTTTGTGTTTTTTTTTTTTCATTCATGGCAACTTTGCCGAGAAACTGCTGAAACAACTAGGCTGTTTTAACGGTGCGGCCGTGACATAACCGAAGCGATACGGATACTACAGTTTATTACCAGCATACAGATAGTTTTCTGCCTGTATAACAAATTACAAGGATAATATGGACATCTTCATTCGTGTTGGTTTTTCTCGTTAATTTGTCTTTAAATTTCGTTGGTGTTGTTGGTTTATGTAATTGTTGGTGGTGCAGTACCTATTGGTTTGTTTAATTCTTTCATTTCATTGGTTCACGTGGAAGTGTTCTTTGGGTCATTTTTTTTTTTTTTTGGTACACTTTGTTCTGATATAACCTGGGTAATACAGCGAGGACTACATATTTTAGTGGACATTAATGGCTTGCTTGATAAACAATTGCTCGTTTTAAAAGTGTTATTTGCGCTCCTCAGAAAGAATACATAAATGTAATTAAAAGATTTTTTTTATGAACAAGCCGCCATTGTGTTTTACAAACACTAAAATTATTCACCAGTATTCTTCTCTCTTGTCATCTCTTTCAACGCAACACACAGCACATGACATTTCTTTTACGGGAAACCTGCATCAAAGCAGTTAATGTATTTTTACAGTTGTGGTTCCTGTAGACATGTATTTTACATCCTGGATTACTATTATAGTTTATGATTAGTATCACCTTAGTCGACTTCTCACGAAACTTCCTTTGCGAGTTGTGTTTTTATACTTTCTTTGTTGTCCTCGGACATCGTCAAGAGATCACACAGGGTGAGTTATTCATTAATTTATAAACATTTTAGAATCTCGGATATTGAGAAATGCCGTTATTTCGTCACCTCGTATCGTTTTCTTTACTTGACAAAAAAATTATGTTAGTTCCTGTTCAGAATTTTTTTTTCTTGTCTTGTCTATTACTTTTTTTTTCTCATTTCTCTTACCATTTTCTGTTCCCTGTCATTATGTGCCATATCTGTTTCTCTTCACTTTTTCTCTGTTGAAATTTGCCAAGTTGGCTATATTACTCCGAGTGAGGATACATTTTCATTTTATTCCATTATGTTTCTCTCGAAAATCAAAATAATAAAGACAGTATTTTTTTTTAAAGACATAAATAACTTTTACATCCACGAATTGTCGCTTTGATTTTCACTGCTCCTTAATCTCACTCGTAAAACTCTCTATATGTGGGTACAAACCCCATCAGCTGTCCACATAAACGGCGGTTCACAGACGCAATTACCCAGAGGGTGGCTCAATAGCTGGAAAACAATCATCATTTGTTAGTGTGACGTCACACAGTCTGGGGGTAACCACAGCGCGATTACATGACCGGATAGAATATTGTTGCCTGGGTTTTGTTTACATTTCTTGTTGAATGTTGGCAGAAGGAACGACAGAGATTGTGATTTATGGAGTCACAGATATGGACAGAAAACTTCATGTATCTTAGCTAACTAAAACTACTTCATTTATATATGTTTAGTGATAATCTATCTATCTATCTATCTGTCTGTCTATCGATCTATCTATCTATCTATCTATCTATCTATCTATCTATCTATCTATCTATCTATCTATCTATCTATATGTCCGCCGTCCGTCTGTCTATCTGTGTGCCTGTCTGCCTGCATGCATGTCTGTCTGTCTCCCTGTATGCCTCTCTGTCCCCTTCTCTCTCTCTCTCTCTCTCTCTCTCTCTCTCTCTCTCTCTCTCTCTCTCTCTCTCTCTGTCTAACAAAGCAGTGTCTGGACCCCTGCCCCCATAATGTGAAGCATGTATGAAAGGTTTGTCTGTTCGGTCAACGTTTAATACAGACTATGATGTCACAACCACACATGTACTATGTTCTTGTTTGCCCTGGTGTGGGTAATAGTAGGTAGTTAAACTACTTTAATTGCTATTTTTTCTGTCACTCTTGCCTGCCAAGTGTTGTGGAGAGTTGTGGTTTTCTTTATTTAGCCAAGTGTGTCGTATTGGCTTCTACCTGCTCGTGTCTTGTAGGATCTCTGTAATATTGTCTTTCTGTCTTGTTTCTTGGTCTTCCTCGCGCCCTAAAACCTGATCTTTCACTGTTGTTCGCACGTAGAAGTGATTGACTAGGCTCCATTCGTTACCGTGGTGCTAAAGGCGCTGCTTTGCGATTTCGCTTTTATGAGGTCAGATATGTCCACTCTAGAGATAAGTTATAATGTTTGACGATGTGTCCATCCTAGAGCTAAGATATAATGTTTGACTTTATGTCCAGCCTAGAGCTAAGATATAATATTTGACTTTATGTCCATCCTAGAGCTAAGATATAATGTTTGACTTTATGTCCAGCCTAGAGCTAAGATATAATGTTTGACTTTATGTCCAGCCTAGAGCTAAGATATAATATATTTGACTTTATGTCCATCCTAGAGCTAAGATATAATGTTTGACTTTATGTCCAGCCTAGAGCTAAGATATAATGTTTGACTTTATGTCCAGCCTAGAGCTAAGATATAATATTTGACTTTATGTCCATCCTAGAGCTAAGATATAATGTTTGAATATATATTTTTTTTTTCTATGTAAAACTTTTGCCTCGTTTTGGCGAGGCGCGTCCCGTTCAACCTAGTCGGTTATATTAGGGCGCATGTCCAAATATAGAAGACCCTTAGCTCTGAAGTGCATTTTTTTATTCCTAGAACTAAGTTATAATGTTGACTTTATGTCCATCCTAGAACTAAGTTATAATGTTGACTTTATGTCCATCCTAGAACTAAGTTATAATGTTGACTATATGTCCATCCTAGAACTAAGATATAATGTTTGACTATATGTCCATCCTAGAACTAAGTTATAATGTTGACTATATGTCCATCCTAGAACTAAGTTATAATGTTTGACTTTATGTCCATCCTAGAACTAAGTTATAATGTTTGACTATATGTCCATCCTAGAACTAAGTTATAATGTTGACTATATGTCCATCCTAGAACTAAGTTATAATGTTTGACTTTATGTCCATCCTAGAACTAAGTTATAATGTTGACTATATGTCCATCCTAGAACTAAGTTATAATGTTGACTTTATGTCCATCCTAGAACTAAGTTATAATGTTTGACTTTATGTCCATCCTAGAACTAAGATATAATGTTTGACTATATGTCCATCCTAGAACTAAGTTATAATGTTTGACTTTATGTCCATCCTAGAACTAAGTTATAATGTTTGACTATATGTCCATCCTAGAACTAAGTTATAATGTTGACTATATGTCCATCCTAGAACTAAGTTATAATGTTTGACTTTATGTCCATCCTAGAACTAAGTTATAATGTTTGACTTTATGTCCATCCTAGAACTAAGTTATAATGTTGACTATATGTCCATCCTAGAACTAAGTTATAATGTTTGACTTTATGTCCATCCTAGAACTAAGTTATAATGTTTGACTATATGTCCATCCTAGAACTAAGTTATAATGTTGACTATATGTCCATCCTAGAACTAAGTTATAATGTTTGACTATATGTCCATCCTAGAACTAAGTTATAATGTTGACTATATGTCCATCCTAGAACTAAGTTATAATGTTTGACTTTATGTCCATCCTAGAACTAAGTTATAATGTTGACTATATGTCCATTCTAGAACTAAGTTATAATGTTGACTTTATGTCCATCCTAGAACTAAGTTATAATGTTTGACTTTATGTCCATCCTAGAACTAAGATATAATGTTTGACTTTATGTCCATCCTAGAACTAAGTTATAATGTTGACTATATGTCCATCCTAGAACTAAGTTATAATGTTGACTATATGTCCATCCTAGAACTAAGTTATAATGTTGACTTTATGTCCATCCTAGAACTAAGTTATAATGTTGACTTTATGTCCATCCTAGAACTAAGTTATAATGTTTGACTTTATGTCCATCCTAGAACTAAGTTATAATGTTTGACTATATGTCCATCCTAGAACTAAGTTATAATGTTGACTATATGTCCATCCTAGAACTAAGTTATAATGTTTGACTTTATGTCCATCCTAGAACTAAGTTATAATGTTTGACTTTATGTCCATCCTAGAACTAAGTTATAATGTTGACTATATGTCCATCCTAGAACTAAGTTATAATGTTTGACTGTTTGTCCATCCTAGAACTAAGTTATAATGTTGACTATATGTCCATCCTAGAACTAAGTTATAATGTTTGACTTTATGTCCATCCTAGAACTAAGTTATAATGTTTGACTTTATGTCCATCCTAGAACTAAGTTATAATGTTGACTATATGTCCATCCTAGAACTAAGTTATAATGTTTGACTTTATGTCCATCCTAGAACTAAGTTATAATGTTTGACTATATGTCCATCCTAGAACTAAGTTATAATGCTGACTATATGTCCATCCTAGAACTAAGTTATAATGTTTGACTATATGTCCATCCTAGAACTAAGATATAATGTTTGACTATATGTCCATTCTAGAACTAAGTTATAATGTTTGACTTTATTGTCCATCCTAGAACTAAGTTATAATGTTGACTATATGTCCATCCTAGAACTAAGTTATAATGTTTGACTATATGTCCATCCTAGAACTAAGTTATAATGTTGACTATATGTCCATCCTAGAACTAAGTTATAATGTTGACTATATGTCCATCCTAGAACTAAGTTATAATGTTTGACTTTATTGTCCATCCTAGAACTAAGTTATAATGTTGACTATATGTCCATCCTAGAACTAAGTTATAATGTTTGACTATATGTCCATCCTAGAACTAAGTTATAATGTTGACTATATGTCCATCCTAGAACTAAGTTATAATGTTGACTATATGTCCATCCTAGAACTAAGTTATAATGTTTGACTATATGTCCATCCTAGAACTAAGATATAATGTTGACTATATGTCCATCCTAGAACTAAGTTATAATGTTTGACTTTATTGTCCATCCTAGAACTAAGTTATAATGTTGACTATATGTCCACTCTAGAGCTAAGATATAATGTTTGACAATATGTCCATTGTTAAAGTAAGAATATTAATGTATTTTTGTATCATGAACACACATAGGCTATTACCAGTTATTTTGCGGTAATATGTCTCTCTGTGTTAAATCATGTGTTTGCACGGGTTTTCACTTATATTGAACGCTACAAATTTAATACGTCATCGGTTGTTAATGGCGTAATGCGTTCAGCACTAATTTATGCTGACGGTTAAGATTCTTGGCCTTTCGTTATCTGTGGTCTTCGTGGTAAGACGTACTGTATTTCAAGCTCCTGATATATTGTGGAAGTAGAGCTGCAAGTGGCATGATATATTTATTCGAAGGCCGCCACCACTATTATTACGATGATGATTCAGAACATAGTGAGAGGTTCGTGATATATTAAGAAGTAGCCTATTCAAATATAATTCTACGTCTACATTTATCTGACCCACATTACTTGGGTGGATCTCACCCCAAGTACATCGGCCAGAAATGTATGTTGAGACGTGACTGTTGAAGGACAGGACGATATAGATGTATAATATGCCATGCCAATTCCATGATGTCGTTGTCTTCAAGTGTTATTAAACGTCAACCATATTTTTGTGGACCTTCCACCTCGTGACTTGGATTCGTCAAGATTGATGCCCATCTGGGTTACCAAACGAGTCGTCTTATCAGCGGTTCAATCTAAACACTTCTTCTTCTTCTTCCGTCCTTAGCCACCGACCGTCAAAGCAGTCAGTGGCCATTACGCCTAGTGGCGTCTTAGGGCAACAGCAGATAGGTTTTCTTTGCCATTGTTTCCCATCACGCCTATTGACGTCTTTAGGGCAACGGCAAATCAATCCATTTGCTGTCGTTTCCGTAATCGAAGTGACTGGCAAACGGGTGATCAGCCCGTTGGTAATCTAAACACGCCGGCGACTATCTTATCTCAGTTGCTCACCGCAAGCCAGGATGACCGGGTAACAAACAGGTGACATCCAGAGAGGAGTGTCAAAAAATGTTTGCACTTACAAAATATTTGCCACACAAGCAGAAAAGGAAAGACAGAATGAAAGAAAGAAAAGTGCGATAATTGACCGCCCAAAATAAAAATCAGTTCCACAAATGTACCGATCCTGCCGGAGAGAAACGAAGATCGATAGGGGCCGCCCCGTTTTATCACAGCGTATTATCTTTTTACTCCTAAAACTACGCTGATAACTGAAGTTGGTCTCCAGCTGAATATAACCTAAAACAATCAAGGAAAGCATTTACGCAGCTAGAGTCCTTGTCAGGACTACACATCGCTGGCAATAAAAGTTTAAAATCCTTTTCATGGCTTAGCTCTTAAATGCTATGTGCACAAGAACATGCAGCCACCACTTCTGCTGGCCATCTTGCAGACAGCCTGCACCAATCAGTGATGCAGCCACCACTTCAGCTGGCCATCTTGCAGACAGCCTGCACCAATCAGTGATGCAGCCACCACTTCTGCTGGCCATCTTGCAGACGGCCATTTTGCAGACAGCCTGCACCAATCAGTGATAAGATCTTGTAGCGGTGGTTTCTTAAGCAATTTGGTTTTTGGCTTCATGCACAGCCTTGTATCAGTGGCCATGTACGACATGCCTGAGGGAGTCCTAGTCCTATTCTTTCTTGATCTCATCAGCGACCCCCGGGAACTACAGGAGGTAGTACATACACTATTGTTTCGTCTGATAAATGTCTGTACATTTGGGTTTAGTACTTGTCACAGGATGGATTGGGGCACCTCTTCTCGATCTCTTCTCCACTACGGCAGTACTCATTTTCAATTGTTGTACGTACTGATTACCTGTAATTTCCGGGTCGACACATTTCTTTCTGCTCGTATCAAACAGATATTTGATATTGTCAAATCCTTTGACACTCCTTGTTGGTAATAGGGCATCACATTTGCTTGGCGCTGCACAGCTTTGCTGAGAATAGCGCAGGTGAAAACCAAACTCAGTTTTCGAGTAGAGTTGTTTGCTCAAGCCGTTCCTGTCGAAAAATATTACTCGCACGTAAACGGATTTTGTCTGCAAAGCGACGGATAAGAAATTTTTGTCTGGGCGACACATTTTGGACTGGCATGAATGACTTAATCATTTCCTGTCCACCTGTTTCAGAGGACAGTAAGGAGTTTACACATGTGTGTGTGAGTTTTCTTACAAGGCAATCGGATGTTTTATTTCCATCTATGTAGGCCCTCTGCATTACGCGCATAATATTTCCTACGTGGAAATATTTTGAATTACCCCACCTTAACACGCATGTTTGACACGATTGGAGTCACGCTTAGCATCGTAACAAACAAATGCGGGGGAAGACAGTGAATATAATATGACGCTTTGTGCAAGTCTAGTTCACTGTGAGAATCGCTTGCCAAAACGACAACCAGACCTTGCCAGAGCCTAGAATCAAGATTCTTATATCGGAACCGGACCATTGTTTGAGCAATTTTGAGGAGTTCAGAGCCCAGAATAAACTCTACAATTTAACAAGAACACCGGGAATCTGAGGAATCTAAAGCACAGAGTCAAAGTGGGAATACATTGTTAAAAAAGCGACCCCTAAGAACACGTGTAAGAGGCCTATTCCAATGCCTTTATTCATCTGAACAAACAGTCTGTGAGCCAAATTGGCGTAAGTTGTGCATTTTACATTCTATAGTTTGCATTTCTAACATGTGAACTAATATGTTTATATTGCCATGAGAATATTAATATGTGAAAATCGTTAGTGGATGTCCAAGTCATTTGAGGCTGGCAACCTCAGCGTATAGAATGATGATTTCATGAACCACTACTGCAAGGGCTGGTAACTGCTTTATTGCTAGTCTCTTAAAGAGAACTAAAAGCATAGGTAGTCCCAATCTCCATATGGAGCAGGGAGGACAAGATGAAAGAAATGTTGTACATTCTAATTATAATATTTACATGTACGAACCAGTGTAAATGTCTTTGTAAACCTATTCACTTTAAAATAATGAAAGTTTTCACGTTTTTCAACCAGTGTAGCTGTAAATGAAAATATATTCTATCTATACTGTGAACATTTTTCAACCAGTGTAGATGTAACTGAAAACATATTCAATTCATTCTGTGAACACTTCTCAACCAGTGTAGATGTAAATGAAAACATATTCAATCTATATTGTGAACATTTTTCAATCAGTGTAGATGTCGCATACATATTTAATTAATAGTAGGCAACGCTTGACATCTGCAGAGAAGTGAGGTACAATAGTGCACACGGACGTGTGATAGTAATGCGCAAGAGAGATAGACAAAAGGCACAGGCTGAGTCAGTGAGTTCTTCACTAAGAAAACCACACACACAGCTCTTCTTGTTTTCTCTGGCGACAATATTACTCTTTTGCACACAATGTCACTCACAAATAGTAGGGTAAAGAAGTAAAGTAAGATTGAGGATTTGGTAGTCTGAACTGAACGAACAATCCTATCAAGTCTAACTCAATTTTTTCAATTTCGAAATGTAAATAAGTCAATACAAATTTTTACAGCAACAAACATTATCAGGAGAAAACAAACTCACAACAATTTGATGATTTTTCAAGAAGAAAAAATATTACACAAATAGTGAAAATAAGACGATGAATGAATTGTGTTAGTAAAGTTCCCGACAGGCCTGATAATATCCTAGGCTTTGCTAGAAATATGTGAAATAATGTTTGTGTGAAAATTAATGTTTGTTTCTTTGTTCTTTTGGTGTGAATGTTGGAAGCAACTTTTATCCTGGCGTTCTCTTGGAAAAATAACGTAATCCAAAGCTTTAACTTCAGGGCTCGAAAAAGGTATCCACAAAAGGGCACAGAACATGAACACGATTTTATAAATCCAAGATTGGTGTAACGTATCCACAATTGATGAGATATCCACAGATAACGAATTTGCTTCCACGGGTGGGATGGAGGGTTATAATGGGTGGAGAATGGTAAGGGTGATGGTTGGTGTTGAAAATCTTTGAGATAATTGAAATAATTGAAGGACATTATTATGGTGACTGGTGGGCTAGGTAACCTCTTTTCAGCAATAAGAGACAAGACGTGGCAGGTTGCACTGCATGTATCTGTTGGACAAAACAAAAATACATGTGTAATTATTCTGCTGCTGCAACACGCATATACTCATAACAATTTAAGCAGTGTCAGCGTAGGCATGTTGGTTTCCATGCATGCGTCTCTCCGTCTCGTTCCTAAAATAGGTCAGTCCATTCTTAAACATTCCTGTCTGCTATGAATGAATTCAGCTGGCCAGGCTGCGTACATACACAATAACAAAACCGCCGTTTTGCTCCCATCTCGGTCAAACAAAGTTACATGAGGGTCCGCTACAGAATCCTTATTTCCTTTCACCGTTCATTCCTTCCAGCATCCATAATTATATTCTCACGCATTATTAATGTTACAAACATTGAAAAATAATATGATCATTGTAATACAAACATTGTAACATAATATTCCTTTAAAATACATTTGTGAACATAAATGAACTTGAGTAACCATTTATGAAACATACATTGCAAAGTAATATCTATTTAAAATACAACACTTAGAGTTTCACCATGATATTAATGTATTTCAAACCTATATATCTGAGCTAATTTCTATATACTGGAAAAGCGAATACATACCCGCACAGGAATTTATAGTCTGTAGTTATTAAACTATAGGACACTTTGTTTGTTTAACTCAAGTCTCCCTATGCACAGTTTTACTTTACAAGACTAGGAATTGCGTCTTTCTTCTTCAGAATGCTGACCACCAAGTGAAGTCTAAAACTAGTTTCTTTAACAACGAAAGAATTATTTTCCATTTACCAGCTACATTTTTAAGTTCCCTCGATATCCACTTGTGAAAATCTTGCCGCAAATTAGTTTGCATATTGAATGTCACGATTGCACGTGCTGTGGTTCCGAGCTCAAAAGTATTAACAATGGGAAAGAAGACTGGTCATAAATATCTAGAAAGCCGAGTTGGACGTTGGCTTGACGGAAGCTTTATCTGAGTGGGGGAAAGGCAAGTGCGTGAGAAACAAAACTAAGGATAGACAGAAAATAAAGCAATATACTGGATGGACAGAAAATTTCAAATAGGCAATTTATCTTCAATCTGCGACAGTAGATGTAAATGTAAACATACTCTATCTATACTATTAACCTTTTCATTTGAATGTAAACTAAATATAAAGCTATTCAATTTAAATGTAAAGAAAGTTTTCTCTCGATATATGGGAGACGTGACCTTTGTAAAAATTTTCCCATGTCGGAAATATTTTGACAGTACCACACCCGACCTGTTTGAATATGATTGGAGCGTTTATTTAACTCCATAACAAACAACGCTTGGGGAGATAGGAATATAGTCTGACCATTTCGCAGTTTTATTTCACTGTGAAATTTCATTGTAAGAAGGAAAACCAGGACTAAGCAAAACTTAAGAAACACACGGAGTCAGAGAGGGAATCTATTGTAAAATTAAAGGGCGCGCCCGGCCCCCCCCCCCGCCCCGCCCCCCCCTCCCCCCCCCCCCCCCCCCGACGCGTGTTAGAGACTGACTCGTCTCCTTTACTCTCCTTCACGTTTCCTTGGAAATGAGCTTCACCCTACAAGCCTTGACAAGAGACGAGTAACAGCAGTGTCAGAAAACCTACCCATCAGGAGGAGGATTAGAATCATTATTTGCACCTAAGTTAACCTATATGCTGCCATTTGAACCTTTTATCAACCCAACACTATCATCACCAACGTGATGAGTAACTTTCTCTTGTAATTAACTATTATTCCTTTCTTTCAAACTGTTAAACTTAAAGTGATTATTACTGTTGCGTGATAAATTCTCGCAACATCATTTTATTACAATATCTATTTTATAACGCAAGGGCAACAACTGCTTGAAATTTATAGTCACTTTTCTCGGTAAGCATTTGTCTTCTCGCGTTGGTATCGAATGCAGTTAAGTTTGAGCTGTGGTCATTTTGCGCTGGACTGCGCATGACTTGTCTTGCTTCTTGGTCGATCGGTTTCCGCCCACCACTAGTGGAGTGAGCGATTTGGAATGGCGAAAGAGATGCCTCGTTGAAGAGGGGATCTCCGCTATTTTTTTGTTCTGTCAGGAATGTGAGAGTCCTCTTATGGATATTTCGTTTATTCGAGATAATACCTCTAGTGTATTTGCACATGCCGGGAGGCATAATATTTCTGTGTATTTCCGGAAGGCAAGGTAAATTAACATTTTCATTAACTCTATCGATTTTTGGTCGTGAACGATTTCTGGTTCATCGCCTGTCTTCGAAAGTCGTCGTCACGAGATGTTTTCCTAGCTCACATGTCGCTGTATTGTGCTGCATCGGTTGATGCAGGTACCAAGGACCATTACTTGCTACTTTGTTAAATGAACTAGGTTTGAAAAACCTTTATTATCTAGAGGATATTTTTGAGGACATTATTTATACTTCGGCAGACGTGTCTGTCTTGCTGAAGTCAGACTAAGGAGAGTGAACTGATCTCATACATCTGGTTATCTCCTGGCTGTTATAGAAAGGGATGGAGTTTTTCACCTGACTACATTTACAGCACTTTGAAATATAACATGCATCTGACTCATCATTGTAATGCTGTCTACCGTCTATTGCTGTATTGAATGTTGCTGTGATAATGACTGTTTGATGTGTCTACATATTCGCGTAACCATTTTGTCACTGTGGCGTCCACAATAAATAATGAAGAAAAACGTCAACGGCTGTTACAAGAATCATTGACTTTATACGTCGTGAGTTTACTGACGTCCTATGTGGATTGCCCTGTTATTTTTGTATGAACATTGTTTTGACTGAACACATCTGCACACCACACAAAACCAGACATGCGGATACCATCCATCATCATATGGCATCACGCATCATTTGGTGGCCATAAGCTGGTTTGATTCTGGTACCAGCAAACACGGGGTCCCTTACCCACTTCATTTTCAACAAGAATTCATCAGCATCCTTCAAGAAATTAACATTCTTCAATACAGTCAACATCTTCAAAATTTTCAAAGTACTCGGCGTTGCCCGGTAAAAGTCAAAATTTCAACTTTTTGACGGAAACAAGAATTTGACAGTACCCGGCGTTGTTACATGTTGCCGGATAACTCGGACTGCTGTTATCTTTTACGCAAGTCAAGCAAGTTGCTGCTGTCAAGGTTCCAGTGCTGTCGTTTTTGTGAAGGTCAAGTGCCGGTTGAAACGGGTTGTTTTCTGAAGAAGGCCAAGTACCGATTTCCATCAACTTACTTTTGGATTAGAAGGTCAAGTGCCGAAACAACTCAACACACAGTATTTCAGAAGCTCTTGTACCATCGTGTTAGCAGTGGAAGCAGTTCAGATGTGCCATCATCGTTGGAGCTTCGCTCTTTAGGACGTTGATTGACATCCGTTTTTCTGCTGTTCTACGATTGGAAGCCTATAAGTTATGTGGCCTGTTTGTATGTAAACTGTGCCCTTATACTTCTGCTGAGTCTTCTGTGTATCATCTCATTCTATATGTTATATGTTTATATGTTATTCGTATATTTATATGTTTATATTTCAGCGGGTTCTCGGTTGGGTGGTGTCTCCGTTAGATTATGCCACGTCATAGAGGTCGTCTATTGTGAGCGTTTTCTGTAGGGTTTGCAAATTTCCAATACTGGAATTTGCTAAGCGACTTCTGTTGCTATTTATGTTAGCTGTGATGACATGTTTTAATATTGTTTTCGTTATTATTTCGCATTCTTTAGTTTTGTTTTGATTTGTTTGTATTTGTTAGCCTACTCTTGTCTATAATTTAGTTTCATACAACATTTTTGTTTATACACTGTGGTGTCATGTATTTTGTTTAATTCTATCGCAGATATCGTCACATTTTTTGTGATATTTCATTAATTTCTGCTTTATTTTTGTTGATTTCTGCGAAAGTTTTTGTATTGTTGCTGATCTTTGTTATTGTTTACATTGTTATTGTTTACATTGTTTGTATTGTTTACATTTTCAATGTTTACATTCTGCATGTGTTTACATAGTCATTGTTTACAGTTATAGTAATTAGTTAATGGGCTATGCTAATGCACTGTTACTACTACACTGATGATAAATGAATGATGAATAGTGTCGTGCACTATTGAATGAGAAGTGCACTTATGATCAAGAATTGATTGTTGATATTTCATATACAAGTTCTTTGATTGGAGACTTGTTTCCCACAGAGACTGGGATAATATAAGGTGATGTGAATATACAAGTGCTTAATTAAGACTTGTTACACTTAGGTTTGAAATAAATTAGTTAATTATTTCAGGTTTTGGACTCATATGTTAGACAACATGTCTACATTTGAGCACTTTATTGAGCAGGGTAAATTGCTTGGCAAGACTGGTGATAAGTTAGAAGAATTTGCAACTGCTCGATATGATAAAGCAATGGAAGCTGAACAAAAGAAACTGCAGATGGAAGCTGAACAAAAGAAACTGCAGATGCAGGTGGATGAAAAAAGATTCCAAATGGAAATGGAAAAACAAAAAAGGGAATCAGAAGCTGAGGAAAGAAAACTCCAGCTACAGCTAGAAGCTGAAAGACTTCAAAAAGAGGCTGAGAATAAAAGACTTGAAAAAGAGGCTGAGAATAAAAGACTTGAAAAAGAAGCTGAAAATAAAAGACTTGAAAAAGAGGCTGAAAATAAAAGACTTGAAAAAGAAGCTGAAAATGAAAGACTTCAAAAAGAGGCTCAGGCTGAGGAAAGAAGATTACAGAGAGAGTCTGATGAGAGGAAAGAGAAAGCAAAAATGGAACATGAAGAAAAGGTCTTAGCTTTAGAGTTGGAAAAATTGAAATTGACGAGCATGAGTAATGGTAATGATTCAAACAAGGGTTCATCTTCTGGTAAGGCTAATAATGATACTTTTAAGATTAAGTTACCAACATTTAGTCCTTCCAGCGATGACATAATGTTCTATCTGGACAGATTTGAACAAGCATGTACAGCTCATAACATAGACAAAGCAAAATATGTTTATCAGTTATCAGGGATACTGACAGGTAAAGCTCTAAGTATATTAAATATGGTGGATGAACCTGACAAGAACAATTATGAGGTTGTCAGGGCCGCTTTGTTAAAGAAATATCAGCTTAACGAAGACGGCTATCGTCTACAATTTAAAAACATGTTACCTGAAAATGGAGTTGAATTCTCCGAGTTTATTGCAAGAATACGCATTACTTTCTCACGATGGGTTGAACTATCTAAGACGGAAAAAACTTATGAAGGACTTATGGACTTAATACTTAGAGACAAAGTCATGTCGTCTGTCAATGAGTCTTTCCTTGCTTTCCTTCATGAACGTAAACCTAAAACAATAAAAGAAATGGAAGATTTCTGTTGCCAATACGTAACTGCGCACCCACACATAACCATGGGTAACTCTAAGGTGAAAGAAGGTTTACCAGTTGCTTCGGCAGCTCCGTATGGCCAAAACTTTGCTCGTAGATTCCAACAAAATTTTGATAGAAAGAGTAGCGGTAATTTCTGTCAAAATCATGGAAATCAATTTCATGGTGATTCTTCTTCGAAGAATTGGAGACAACCTGATAGTACTCGTTACTATCACCCTAATAATTATAGGCATTTCAAAAGAGGATATGGTAATAGAGGTTATTCCTGCCGAAGACCTCAGAACCAAACAAATAGATGTTCGCATCAATGTGAACATGATAGTAATCGTGGAAACTGGAATTCGAACCAGGATAACAATTACAATAGAGACAATAATAACTGCAGAGATAATAATAACTTTGATAACTTCAGAGGTAATAATAGTCGGGGTAGATCTCAACACAAAAAAAAGAGATATCAGCAGGCTAATGCTGTACAACAGGAAACTGAGGGAGCCTGTAATCATGTTGTTGATAGTAAAAACTTTGACGCTGTCACTGGTTCTGCTTTTGACTTTGAGAGAGCAAACAAATGCCCCCAATGCAGTACTTTATTCGAACCGGGTACCATAACTACTTTGAGTTGTGGTCACCCACTTCCCGCTCTTCCTGCTGCTGTTGCGCATGACGGGAGGGGTTCTTTAATCCTACATAAGGGTCTTGTTAATGATACTCCGGTCTCACTACTTTTCGATTCCGGATGCACCACTATTGGTGTTAGACAATCGCTTGTAGATCCATCTTGTGCTACAGGAAGGGTTATTAAATGTGTCACATTTGGCGGCGCTCTAGAAAAATATCCTACTGCTGTAATTCGCATTGCCACTCCTTTCTTTACTGGAGATGTGCATGCTTGTCTCTTACCTAATCCTATTGCGGACCTTATTATTGGTCGTATTCACGGAGTTAGGGAGTGTACCCCACAGCAGATTGCTGCTTGGGAAGATAATAACATGCAAGCTACAAATGCAGTAGTTACAAGAGCACAAGCTCTACAAACACCCGAAACTTCACTGAATAGTGATAATGAAGTTGATAGCCAAGATAGTCACTTAGTGATTACTCGTGACTCTTTCATAAAATTGCAAGAAGAAGATCCTTCTTTAAAAAAATTCTTCGTTCTTGCGAAGAAAGGTGATCCGAATCAGGATACAAATAGAAAATCTTGGATTGCAATGAGAAACGGCGTACTTGTACGTATGGTACAAGATTCGACTACGTCGGCACATTCGCAAATTCTTGTTCCCAAGAGCATGAGAGTCCAAATATTGCAACATGCTCATGACTCGCAATGTGCTGGACATATGGGTTTTGCCCGTACGAAGTCGAGAGTCCTTGCGGCTTTCTTTTGGCCTTTTGTCAATAAGGACATTCGTATTTACTGCCGATCATGCAAGGTATGTCAGGAGGTCAAATCTAGAGGACCACGACATGCTGCGCCTATCCAGGCTGCTGACATTCCTATTCGGCCGTTTCAGAAAATGGCCATAGATATTATTGGCCCTTTTAAGGTCAAGTCGGCCAGAGGACATCAGTTTATCCTTACATGTGTCGATATGTGCACACGTTGGCCAGAGGCTATCCCTCTTAAGAGCATATCTACTACAGATATCGCAGATGCTCTTTGGTTGATATTTTCTCGCTTGGGGTTCCCCAGAGAAATATTGTCAGACCATGGCACTCAACTCATATCTGACACTATGTCACAGGTAATGTCTACCTTACATATTGAACGATCTCTCAGTAGTATCTACCATCCTATGTCTAATGGGTTAGTTGAGCGTCTGAATAGAACGCTCAAGACTTTGCTTGGTAAGATAACTGAAGATCATCCTCAAGATTGGGACAGGGTTTTTACCCGCGGCTCTCTTTGCCTATAGAGAAGTCCCTAATGAACACACAGGATTTTCTCCCTTCGAACTTGTCTTTGGCGCGCGTATACGCGGCCGTATGTCTTTATTACACGATCTCATCACTGCCGATGATATTAGCGATGAAACTCAATCCTCATATGAGTATGTCATTGCTCTTAGACAAAAGATCATTGAGGCATGTAAGCTAGCAACTGCTTCATCAGAAATTGCTAAAGAGAAGGCAAGGCAGTTTGCTAACAAGAATAGATGTCTACGACAACTTTGTCCAGGTGACAAAGCATTCGTCCTACTCCCCAGTAGGGAAAATAGACTTCTTATTGCATGGAAAGGTCCGTATGCAATAGTCTCTCGGATTTCCGATGTTGACTATGTGGTCGATATTGATGGAAAGCATAAAACTTTCCACATAAACATGCTTTCGGAATTTCACGAACGTCCGGACTATTTGCTGCCTATTTTCCAGGCAACGGATGATGCTCCTGCACCTCACGGTCATTATTCATCCCTGTCTGTCATTCAGGATGAGGAAGCTACCTTCTCTGATGTCAACCTTCCCCTTCCAGTGGTTCCATTACATTCCACGGAATCTTGGAAAAACGTTTCTGTTTCTCCTAATCTTTCTGGTGACGAACATCGACAAGTCTCGTCGATGTTACAAACATTTCAGGATGTTCTCACTGACATTCCTGGACACACAGATGTCATAGAACATGACATAATTCTTACCGACAATAATCCAATTAGGGTTAGGCCTTATCCTATTCCTATACACTTTCAGTCGCAAGTGGAAAAGGAATTGGATGAAATGATTCAATTAAATATAATTGAACCATCGACTTCACCATATTCTTCTTCCATGGTTATTGTCCGGAAGAAGGATAAGAACATACGAATTTGCGTTGATTATCGCAAATTGAATCAGGTCACAAAGTTCGACGCTGAACCGATGCCTTTGTTAGAAGATCTACTGATTAGACTTTCTAATTCTAGATTCTTCACTAAACTTGACTTGTCTAAAGGTTATTGGCAAGTGCCTTTAGCAGAGCATGCCAAACCTCTTACTGCTTTTTCTACACCTAGGGGTCTATTTCAATGGAATGTTATGCCTTTTGGTCTCATGAACGCCCCTGCCACTTTCGTTCGCATGATGCGTCGAGTTCTGTCACATCGTTCGGATGTCATCGCATACTTAGATGACATCTGTCTCTTCAGTGATACCTGGGAAGATCACTATTTAGGGTTATATGACTTACTGTCCACTCTACGTGAGAACAATTTGACAGCAAAACCTTCTAAAGCTTTTGTTGGTTTTGGTGAAATCTCTTTCCTGGGTCATCGTGTTGGTCATGGTCTCTTGAAGACAGAAGACCACAATACTTCCAAAATACTGAACATCTCTGTTCCTAAAACGAAGAAACAAGTTAGGAGTCTCTTAGGTTTAATTCAATTTTATGGGAGATTTATTCCAAATTTATCTTCGATCATGGCACCTCTATCAACATTGTTGAAGAAAGGTTCGCCTAATCTGGTCCGTTGGTCTGAAGAATGCCAATCTTCACTAGACCAAATCAAGAATATATTTTCTTCTCCTCCCATCTTAAGATTACCTACTCTTGATAGGACTTTTGTTCTTCGGAGTGATGCTTCATCCACTGGGATTGGAGCAGCACTGATGCAAGAATATGCAAATACTCTGCATCCTGTTATGTACATTTCTAGAAAACTAAATGCGGCAGAGAGGAACTACTCGGTTTTAGACCGTGAGTTGTTAGCGATGGTTTGGTCAATTCTAAAACTACAAAGATTCCTCCTGGGCGCACATTTCATTCTAGAGACTGATCAGAAAGCTCTTACAGCTATTCAGACTAAGAATTTGAAGAGTTCGAGATCCACTCGATATGCTATAGCTCTTCAACCTTTTCACTTCACGGTACGAGCTATCCGTGGTGCGGATAATGTGATGGCTGACATTTTGTCTAGATGCCCACATGACTCCAACTAATACTTCTGTCCTATATTTCCATATATTACAGAGTCATAACACACCTATATTTCTACAATAGATTAGCACATCTGTACTCACTTTATATGTACACACTATCGTGCTTTGTTGTCATCTTCTTCTGTTCGTATTTTAAGATGATAGAGGAGGACTGAGTAGTTAATATAAGGGCCGTTAGTTTACTAAACAGCCACAATTATTAATAATGTATTGTACCTTATGAAGCATATTAGTTATTAATTAGCATTATATTGCTTGTACTTTCTCAGAATGTCATTGTTGAGCTGAGGACTTACCTTACTAGTATCAAGCATGACGAGTTCTAGATTGTGTACTTACCCTCGGAATACCAGAGCATATGTCCTGGATCGTCATGTAGTTTAACTTTACTATGTACTTATGTCATTACATGTCAAAGAATGTACTATTTAAATTTTCCTATTAGATTTGTACATCCATTTTTAAAGACAATATTAGAGTATGCTGTTTAATGATGATTATAGTAACTTGCATACGTATATTGTGTTTACATGCTAACGTGATGTGTGTTGGTGACACCTCCCCGATGTGAATATTTTTTGAGACATATTTATTTTTCTGTTGAGGTATATCCTCACCAGACACTCTATAATTAGCCTATTGTTTGGCAATTTAGTTAATTATCAGCGCATAATTCGTGCGTTTTCAGCCGCTTATCGCATGCTCTTTGATATTTAAAAAAAAATATGTTCCACATTTTTTTTTATCGGGAGGAGGTGGTGATATGTTGCGTGATAAATTCTCGCAACATCACTCTATTACAATATCTATTTTATAACGCAAGGGCAACAACTGCTTGAAATTTATAGTCACTTTTCTCGGTAAGCATTTGTCTTCTCGCGTTGGTATCGAATGCAGTTAAGTTTGAGCTGTGGTCATTTTGCGCTGGACTGCGCATGACTTGTCTTGCTTCTTGGTCGATCGGTTTCCGCCCACCACTAGTGGAGTGAGCGATTTGGAATGGCGAAAGAGATGCCTCGTTGAAGAGGGGATCTCCGCTATTTTTTTGTTCTGTCAGGAATGTGAGAGTCCTCTTATGGATATTTCGTTTATTCGAGATAATACCTCTAGTGTATTTGCACATGCCGGGAGGCATAATATTTCTGTGTATTTCCGGAAGGCAAGGTAAATTAACATTTTCATTAACTCTATCGATTTTTGGTCGTGAACGATTTCTGGTTCATCGCCTGTCTTCGAAAGTCGTCGTCACGAGATGTTTTCCTAGCTCACATGTCGCTGTATTGTGCTGCATCGGTTGATGCAGGTACCAAGGACCATTACTTGCTACTTTGTTAAATGAACTAGGTTTGAAAAACCTTTATTATCTAGAGGATATTTTTGAGGACATTATTTATACTTCGGCAGAC
Source organism: Oreohelix idahoensis (assembly GCA_024509875.1). Classification (NCBI taxonomy): domain Eukaryota; kingdom Metazoa; phylum Mollusca; class Gastropoda; order Stylommatophora; family Oreohelicidae; genus Oreohelix; species Oreohelix idahoensis. The sequence continues at coordinate 49,157 of JAMPIV010012072.1, forward strand.
GTGTCTGTCTTGCTGAAGTCAGACTAAGGAGAGTGAACTGATCTCATACATCTGGTTATCTCCTGGCTGTTATAGAAAGGGATGGAGTTTTTCACCTGACTACATTTACAGCACTTTGAAATATAACATGCATCTGACTCATCATTGTAATGCTGTCTACCGTCTATTGCTGTATTGAATGTTGCTGTGATAATGACTGTTTGATGTGTCTACATATTCGCGTAACCATTTTGTCACTGTGGCGTCCACAATAAATAATGAAGAAAAACGTCAACGGCTGTTACAAGAATCATTGACTTTATACGTCTTTGGTTATTTGTAATTTTACAAATTAACTTCAATTCAATCATTTTAAATGTACTACATGTTTGTCAAAGTTACTTAACACACACTCTAAACAGAGCTATATATTATAATAATAATTCCACTGATTAACTTAGCGGTGGAGGCTTAACGAGCTAGAATAAACCATTGCTTAAATTCTTCATAAACGTGGTCGGCAGATTACAGAATTAACGTGCTCAGCAATAGCCAGCATTGTTTTCGCGTATCTGAATATCTTGTGAAGACTCCCATATGATAGAAGCTTTACTACTCTTCTATCTACATTTCTGCCAAGAGTAATCTTGTGTAAAGATAAACTCCATTGAAGCCTATAATATACTACTCGTCAAAAGTCAAGGGCCACTTAGAAAAACCTTGGTTGAAACCATAAAACAAATCTGATATAAACGTAATTGGTATCAGTCAATACGGCATTTATTGAATACCAAATTGACATGTCACGTAAAGAAATGGAAATACACATTCAAACGCATTGAAGCTGTGAAGTGTGTCACCCACCTTTTCAAAAGTCACACAATAGATATTGGGCAAATAGACATTTCAAAATCAGGTATGACCACCGTTTGCAGCAAGGCATTCAAGACAGCGTAGACGCATCGAGTCCACAAGGGTCCGAAGAGTATCCTGAGGAACAGCTTGCCATTCCTGAAGCAGAAATGCAGTCAGCTGTGCAACATCCATTGGCAGGGGGTGATTTGTTGACAATCTTCGACCAAGGATATCCCAGAGGTGCTCAATCGGAGAAAGGTCAGGTGAATGAGCTGCCACGCCATCCTGATGATCTCATGTTGCTGAATAAACTCATTCACCACACGAGCTCGATGGGGTCGAGCGTTATCATCTTAGAGGATGGCATTACCACCTATGGCCTCCAGAGCAGGCTGAACAATTGGTCTCAAGATTTCGTTCTGGTATCTTGGGCCGGTCAAGTTGCCTTGGATGATGTAGAGTGGGGTCCTGCCGTGTCTGTAGAAGCCTCCCCAGACAATGACAGAACCCCTACCATAACGATCCACCTCTCGAATTGTGTCATCAGTAAATCGCTCTCCTGGTCGTCTCCAAACTCGAATCCAGTCATCATTGAATGACACAGTGAAGCTAGATTCATCAGTGAAGAGAACTTGACTCCATTGTTGCCTTGTCCATCGGATGTGCTCGCGACATCAAGCAACACGGGCTCTGCGATGAGCAGGATTAAGAGGGATTCTGACTGCAGGACGTCGAGCAGCCAGTCCAAATTCATGAAAACGTCTGCGAATGGTGCTTTGACTGACATTAACGTTTACAGTTTGTCTCAGCTGACATCTTAGAGTGGAACAAGTCACTGTTCGATGGCGCAGGGCTGACAACAAGAGGTACCGGTCATCATGTCTATTGGTGCATCTAGGGTGACCTGGCCGGTGGCGATCCTCCACACTTCCTGTGGCCTGAAATCTCTCCAAAATTCTTTGGATAGTAGAGTGTGACGCTGCAAGCCGTCTAGCAACCTCACGGACAGATAAACCACTTTCAACCGACGCTATAGCCCTCATTCTTTGTAAGGTGTCAAGACTTCTTCTCGGTGGCATGGTTTTTGCAAGTGACGAAACTACCCTAAGTCTGTTGATTGTAAAACAAATTAAGAGTGAACTCTGTTCACGAAAAGTCGCCATTGCACGTGGAATGTCAATCAGCACGATTACTTCACCTGTTTGGTTGTACAGAAGTTTGAAAAAACAGATTAAAAATGTGAATTTATGGTCAGCAAACCAAATTTCACGTGATCACCATGGTTGTCGGTGAGTTGTTTTTATGCTTAACGTTCATAGAGGACTGTCAGAGGAAGATATTACACCCATTTTTACTAAAAACTTCCTTCATTTAATCATTCTATGCGCTTATATAAAAGTGTATTGAAAATAATAGGGTGGCTCTTGACTTTTGACGAGTAGAATAGATACTCTTGAGTTTTGGCCACGATTGGACCACTACTGCAAACCAGGGGAGGCAATACCGTCACAGTCTGTACATTTGTGTTTACAACTTGTCTGTACATTTGGGTTTATGACTTCTGTCATTACATTTGGGTATAGGACTTCTGTCTGTACATTTGGGTTTATGACTTCTGTCTGCACATTTGGGTATAGGACCTGTCTGTTTATTTGGATTAAGTCTTCTGTCTGTACATCTATGTTTATGACTTCTGGGTTTAGAACTTTTGACTGTACATTTGGGTTTTGGACTTCGTAATGTAAGGTATTGCCTTCCATTCCTCATGTTTCTGGTTTTTATCCAACATAATTACTAACAAAACGGATGTTTCAGAAAAAGACAACCATGCAAGCTGGCAATCTGGTCATTAAACTTCGCTCAGTTACGAGACTATCGCTTTCTCTCGAGCTTGTCCTGTTGTTTCTTTTGTCGTTAGTCCCAGACAGACCTAATGGAATCGTAAAAACTTACAGTTAGTCATGTTTTTTTTTTTTAGCTGTCGGCACAGTCACTCAGACATCCTTGATGTACTGGCTGGAGCGGAACATATTCGTTCATGGAACCAACTTCAGTTGGGTAGGGTACAATGGTCTTTATCTCAGCATGTGACAACCTTTATTTTGCTTTCAGTTTCTAGCATTTCTGTTCTCAAAATAGCATGCAAGCTTGTCCAATGAAACAGGTAGGCGTGCAGACAAATAGATAGATAGATAGATAGATAGATAGATAGATAGATAGACAGACAGACAGACAGACAGACAGACAGACAGACAGACAGAGATAGATAGATAGATAGATAGATAGATAGATAGATAGATAGATAGATAGACAGACAGACAGACAGACAGACCGACCGACCGACCGACTAAAAGTAAAGGAAAGTTAACAAGTAATGTATCTGGGGTGGGCGGAGGTTGAGATGGAGGAAACAGATGTGGAGACAAAACAAAAACCAACAACTAGACGCAAAAAACATCCCACCAACGGACATCCCACCAACAGACATCCCACCAACAGACATCATAGAGTTAATATATCTCAGCAACAAAGCAACTACAGACAGAGACGGTAGGGGGAGGAAGAGAGCAATTGGTATCAAAGTCGGGTTAACCAAAGAAACAAAATTTGCAATGCTATAATTTAACCAATAGGAACAATATAGAACTAAACACACAGGGGCGGATATTCCGGTATTCACAGTATCCATCCCAATAGGGACCGCAGGGGAAAATTAACTCTTTGACTCCAGAACAACGCTCAGAGTGTTGGTCAGATTTGACACCTGTGCCAAAACAACTCTCTGAGCGTTGTTAGTCTATCTTACTTACTTACTTACTTACTTAGTCGTTCCCCTTCTACCGTGAGGTGTAGAGGTTTGGAAGAGAGAGCGCCAGACCATTCTATCAGCTGTCTTCTTCCTGGCCTGGTTCCATTCTAGTCCTCGGTCCTTCAAAGATTGTCTAATGTTGTCCTCCCAGCGGACTCTGGGTCGTCCTGGAGGTCTGGATCCCTGGCTCTTTGTTTCCCATGCTTGTCGTGGTAGCCGATCTTCTCCCATTCTGCAGACATGGCCAAACCATCTTAGTTGGGACTGTTCTATTTGGGTCTGCAGCGGATGGGATTTTAGGCCTTGACGGATCGTCTGGTTGCGGACCATGTCTCTTCTTGTTTACTTCAACCACTTTCCTCAGATACCTCATTTCTGAGGTTTGGATCTGGCTTTTGTGGGTTGTAGTCATTGCCCACGACTCGCATCCATATGTCAAGACTGGGACATAGGTGGAGCGGTATACAGCCATCTTCGTTTTCTTACCAACCTCTTTCTTGCTGAGGAATCCACGATTTATGGCCTGAAAAAGTCTCCCAGCCGCTGCTTTTCGAGTGGCCAACTCTTCTTTGATGCCTCCCTTTCGGTCTATAATAGCTCCGAGATATTTAAAGTGGTCGACCTGCTCCAGGACCTGTTCTCCCAACTTAATCTGATGTTTTCTTTCTTCTCGTGATATCACCATGGATTTTGTTTTAGAGCTGCTTATGACCATCCCTCTCTTCTCCAGCTCTTCCTTCCAGACTTGCAGGTTGGATTGGAGATGTGCCTCTGATTTAGCAATCAGGGCAACATCATCAGCAAATGCCAGCTCCGAAATATAGACCTGTCTCATCTTCCAGTACCCCACTGAATACTTTTTTGTTCTCTCCTTACATGCCTTGATGACATCGTCCATAAAGAGTATGAAGAGGTGAGGTGATAGGATATCACCTTGTCTTACACCAGTGGTGGTCCTGAACTCTTCTGACTTATGGTTTGCTGTCCTCACATAATTTCTTTGTTAGTCTATCACGAATTAAAATTACGGCACAGTGTGGAAAATAATTGCGGAGTCAAAGAGTTAAGCTCGTACGCTGTAAGGGTGGGCGTCACAGACAGATAGGTGAGTGAATAGGGCCTAAGACTTCAGGGATAGTCTAGTGATCAGGGCCACCAACGCTGGAAATTCGCCGCTGCATGCATAGTACTGAAGAGCACTATCCTAAGTGTAAAGTTCTAGGGAAGCGAATACTGGAAAATCACCAAAAAAAACATTGTCACAAAACTCAACTCTTTTCAGACAAATGTTCACGCGGGATTAACCAAACGTTTTAGCCACGTGCCGTTCCTAATGTAATCTACAGGCTGAAACACTAATGGAATCACTAACTATAGCAGACGGCAGAAGAAAATAACGCTGACGTGGGCATGTCCTACACAAACTAGACCAGCCTTTCTCAACTTTTTTTTTTTATTCTGGGAGAACCCTTGAAATAATCTTCAGGTATCAGGGAACCCCTGCATACAAATTAAATATACAGCGTGATCAGTAAATTGTAAATATAATAATCCTTACAAATTATCAGTTCTCTTGTTGGTAGAGAATGATCGTTTTTCTGTGAATCTATTTTGGCCAACTTATAAGCCTACTTGTATTATGTGGTTCCCCCTTCCCACAAAGGAAATGAATTGCAAGTCAGTAGTGTAGGTAGGAGAAACTTCAGTTTTTCCTTCTTTTTGTTATTTAAATTTCCTACCTGATTTTACCTTATCCACGTAGGCCTAAAAGTCTTATCACTAATTTGTTAATGAAATACGGTACGTGCACGAGTGAACAAGGTCCTATTGCGCACTGCCATACGAGGCTGTGTCACGGGATTGCCTCCCCTTTCTGTCAGTAGTGGTCCACTAATGGTCACAACGCAAGCGTATCTAAAAGTAGGTCGTCCAAGGTATCTATCCTTGCGCAGATTACTCTTGGCAAAGATGTAGATAGAAGATGAATGCCGTTTCTACCTTAGGGGAGCCTTCACAAGAAATTCCCAGAAGTCAAGAACAAACGCTGCTTTAGGGCTGAGCAAATTTGATAACTTATTATCTGGTCCGTCGCCTTTTGTTAAGGGGTTATGCAATGATTCTGGCCCGTCAAGCCCTCAGTTGGAGTAATCCAACGAATGCCCTCTTATAAGTAATGGCTCTATATTTATAAATATGTACTTATCAAGAAGAACTGGCTCATACGTTTGCTTTCATACATATAAACTGAATCCACTATTATTGTTTAGTTTACAATAACATAAAACAAATTTAATAGTCAAGTAGTTTTTAACATGGGAAAATAAATATGGAAAATTTGGTGAAAATTGAAATTAAAGTTTCCTCACTGAGGTTTTGGTAGGGCGTTAAAAATAATGTCCGTATATTTGCTGTAGCCTGTTATATAAAACTTAGCTCCAGATGCGTCCTGCAGCTGTGGTTTCCGTCACTTCTTTTTGGTGATGAGTACACTTCTCCACGTAATGCGTCCACTGTAGGCGGTTGGTGGTGATACTCTTCTCTCACACTAGTGGCGTAGAATCTCCAGTACTTAAATATGATGTCTTGTAACCACGAACTGTGACAAATTAGAAAGAAACAAATGCCTCAGTACATTTGTTCTCCGCAAACTAACAGGCCCATTTTCATAAGCTCCACCCACCAATGTTAACCTCTCAGAAGAAATAAATTCCCGAGCACACAATGTAACTCAGGGAATAGAATGAAAATTCACCAATATCCTTCTGGGAATTAACTAGGAAATTGCGTCTGGAGTGCATGAATAATGATTTGCCTGAATTGCAATTGAAAAGATATATAAATCTCCCAAAATGATTCTATACACTTTAGGCACTTGTGATGTAATTATCACTCATTACTCGTCGCTACTACCATCGGAGTCTGGGGTCGCTCTTCTGTCGGGTTTCCCGCACGACTAGTCAGAAACAATCACCATCTCTTGCAGTAGTGGTTCATGCAAATACTATTTTCATAAGTTGAGGTTGCCAGCCTCATATATATAAAACCTCTTAGCAAGAAACCTGTAAAATTTACATTAGTAAATAAATTGTTTACACTTACCCCAAAATTTTGGGAATACACACTTCTCCTGGCGCAGATTAGAATGGACCCACAGCCGTATATTTAGATGTTGTTCGAATCACTTAAGTCTGAGAAATCCCTTTTATGACGGGTGAAACACTTGGTCTGGAAATCTATAATTCCTCTTATGATGGGTGAAACACTTGGTCTGGAATTCTATAATTCCTCTTATGACTGGTGAGACACTTGGTCTGGAAATATATAATTCCTCTTATAACGGGTGAAACACTTTGTCTGGAAATCTATAATTCCTCTTATAACAGGTGAAACACGTGGTCTGGAAATCTATAATTCCTCTTATGACGGGTGGAACACTTGGTCTGGAAATCTATAATTCCTCTTATGACGGGTGAAACACTTGGTCTGGAAATCTATAATTCCTCTTATGACGGGTGAACCACTTGGTCTGAAAATCTATAATTCCTCTTATGGCTCCCTGTGATAAAATTCTCAAGTTTCCGGTCTTGTATTAAAATTGCGGGTTTACTTGTACTTTCAAAGTTGCCCAATACTCGATCTGGTACTTATAATTGTGGAATGATAAGTCCTATCCTCTTTTCTCTGGATTGTAGGAGGTGTTTAGTTGTCGCTGCGATGCAGTCTGTCTGTGTGCAGTGACTACAAGTTTGTTTGATTATATCTCACAATCCTTAGTTTCAAATCCCAGCGGTGTTTCCGCCGAAAGTTCCAATCAAATCATAATAGATTCTGGCGAACCAATCCAATTTATCTAGCACTGTTTGAGTGGGGAAGTTTTTCATTACTCATCCCACGCGTATTTGAAAATATCGTTACATAAGACTTCTGGCGCACCTCTGTTTATCACCTTTATCTGCGGGCCTCCGCTAGACAAATGTCTGGTCAGACCGTATGGTCTTCTTTCATCGTATCACAAAACCGGCTTGTTTCAACATGATCAACAGCTTTCCAATGGGGTCAAATGTTTGACAGCTCCGTTTCCACAGGCTGATCGCAGATTATGCGATAAAATATTATCGCTGGCCGGGTCACCAATCCTGGCGAATCGTAACAACAGTCTGGGAGTGGAGTGTGAAACAATAAGATACGCATTACTCCCGTAGCAAATACTGCCATAGGGGAGTGGCTTGTTAGAGAATTCACAATGCTATGTCCAGCATAGAGCAAAATAGTGAAAATAACGAATGAAAAGGCATGATTTATGCCAAATAAAAGCGATGTGAGAAAAATGAAGAAAAAGAAAGGATACTGCCGGAGGGCTGAAGGAGTGAGAGATCACACAAAAGAGCATGTTCAGACGTTTTGTCACAGGCTGCTCAGTCACTGCTCACCACTGCAAACGCTAATAGCGCCTGCCGCGCAGTTTGTGTGTGTGTTTGTTTTATATCACGATCTCTTGCGGTTCCTCCCGCTACGTCTCACGGAACCCTGGGGTTCCGTTGAGCCCTGGTTGAGAAACCCTGCATTAGACGATTCTCTATGTCAGCCAGCAGCTCAGGAGACAGAACGGACAAGCGGAATCTCTATATCAAAAATATAACCCGTGATAGAGACAAACTTAAAGGCGCTGAGGTGTCTCCTGCAAACTAATCAACTCCCTCATTGTATCCATCACTATAACCCTTCGGTTGTTTCTGGAGCGCAGGTCTTCAACAAATTTTCGTCAAGCCATCGTGTCCTGTGCCATCCATTCAAGTTGTTTCTCGGTTTTCTTGATCTATTTTAGGTCTCTATTTAATTTCATTATATGTGTATTTCTTAGTCACGTTCTACTTCTTTTACTCTGGGGGCGCCACACTAAGAACTGTCTCCTAATACTGTCAGGTGATTAGCTCAATGTGTGACGCGGACGTCTTGTCCTTACATGCTGTCCCGTGTCTTATATCTTCAGTCTTTCTACTCACACAAGAGCTCATTGATGAAAGTGTGTAGCTTCTTGGCCGTTGTTCATCATTTTTCCAAACCATCCGAGTGGGCTGCTTTAACACTTGAGTTGTTGTTGTTGTTGTTTAACTAGGGTTGCTGAGCTTCTCACTCTTTAGCAGCCAACACCAAGTTGAAGACTCTTTGGTATTATCTATACTGTAGATCTAGGCTTTTCCTGTGGCTTTTCTGCCATTCCGAAACGTGTTGAGCTGAAGTCATGAAATCCAGTTTCTCCAGCTTGGCTTTCATTTAAAGGATCGTCACATAGGGGTCCAAAGCTAGGAGTAAGAAGCGCGTGGTATATTGTGCATTCCACGCCATCCAAGGGGGCTCTCCAACTATGCAGAGCTAAAATACTGTGGTTCTGGGCTCTCCCAAGGAACTGTCACGCCCTGCACAGAGCCACTTCTCAACTTCCCCTGCCTATCACTGGATACACAGTGAGATCCTTCTGCATGCAGTCAACCACATCAAAGCCAAAGAATTACGCCTGGGGCTCAATTGGCTGCTTCAAGCTTAGTGTGCAATGCTTGGTTCTCAACAAGTTTCCCCACAGGGGGAATCCCTGGAAGTGTGTTGATGATTTCAAGAGGCAATGAGGGTGTAATTAGCCTCACAGACATAGGTTCACTTCCACGTACATATATTGTAGCATTGTGCATAGCTGGTGGTCAAATAAGGATGACTCCTGATATGCCTCCACGCATTGAAAATTGAGTTTAAAATTATGATATTTGTATTGAACTAGATTTCCAACCAAAGAATCCCTACTGTCATTGAGGAACCTGTTAAAAGTCTTGGCAGGGTGTACGATGCCTCATTAAAAGACTCGAAGGCAGTGCAACATACGATAGAAATGGCAGACAGAGGGCTACAGATTATAGACCAAAGCAGACTCCTGGGAAAGTTCAAACTGTGGTGCCTCCAGTTCATGTTGATACCGACGTTGCTGTGGCCACTGCTTATATATGAAATAATCACAAGTACATTGGAAGCTATAGAGCAGAAGGTCAACAAGTTCATGAAAAAATGGCTAGGGGTACCACCAGGTATGTCAGATGTAGCACTGTACTGCAAAAAGTCAAAACTTCTGCTTCCTTTCAAGTCAGTTGTTGAAGAGTACAAAGTTGGAAAGGCAAGGCTTGTAATGATGCTACGCGAGTCAGCTGATGACGTGGTTAAGTCCATTCAGCCCACACTGAAAACGGGAAGGAAGTGGAGAGTGGAAGAAGCTGTTGATGCTGCCCAAGAGTCACTCAAACTGAGGGAGGTAATCGGATACACTCAAACGAATAGACGGGGATTTGGTCATGGAGACATCCGCTGGTGGTCCAAGGCATCAAGCAGGGAGCGCAGAGACATGGTAGTTCAGGAGATACGAGGAGCTGAGAATGATAAGAGGTTGCAAAAAGCAGTGCAGCAGGTCCAACAAGGCCAATGGACTACATGGGAAGGAGCCATGCAGAGGTCCTTGACATGGAATGATATATGGCATATGGCACCTCTTAGGCTCAGCTTCGTTGTTAGATCAATGTATGACCTGCTGCCGTCGGCCACCAACCTTGTGAAATGGAGAAAGTCGGATGATTAGCAGTGCCCCCTGTGCCATGGGAGGCAGACACTTGAACACGTGTTCTCAGCGTGTAAGGTGTCATTAGGGCAAAGGCGATACACTTGGCGCCATAACAAAGTGCTAAATGAGCTTGCTGCGACAATAGATCTGGCACGGATGAAGGCGAATAGGAAACCCAGGCCGAGCACCGCAAATACATACTTTCTGAGGGCAGGAAATTCAGCACACCCCAAACCGAGTAAACCTGGTAGCAGTTTACCATCTCTTCATGACTGCAAACGACTGGGAGATGACGGTAGACCTACCTGGACGAGGGGCATATCCAGAGTGTATCAGAAAATCGCGGAGACGGCCGGATATAATGCTTCATTCTTCAGCAACGCTTTAGGTCATACTGATTGAACTGACCGTGCCATTTGAATCCAGATTAGACGAGCAACATTCGTTCAAAGCGGCCAAGTATAATGATCTGGCCGCGGATCTGAGACATGATGGGTTCACTGCAAGGGTCATGGCTGTTGAAGTGGGCGCAAGAGGGCTTATGGCTGCATCAGTGTATGATTTATTGAAACTGTTGGGGCTGAGGAGACAATCGAGAACAAGGGCAATGAAGAGGCTTAGTGAAACTGCCGAAAAGGCATCATGCTGGCTGTGGAACAACCGCAATGGGCAATGGAAATCGTGACAATAAACGCTGCGGTTCAGAAAACACCAGGAATTTTTCTAAGTCCACAATACGCTGAGTTTTTTGGTGTACTAGTGAACGGGCTGTGACTGAGGGGCGACAGGCGGTGTATATTATAAGGGGTGTCAGGAACAGAATTTCGGCTATCGCGCAGTGGCTAGACTCGTCGGCTTCGCGCAGGCGTGTCAGTGTGTGTCCTTAGTTGTGATGTGCGACGGAACGAACAGAGTAATTTGTCTTCTCTTTGTTACTTTCACAAGTGCCTCTATGGCTAGCGGAGTTGTGGATTTTAAAGTTGCTACCATAAGGGAAATGGGTTCATTTTCGATACAAGACAACAGCAGGCTGAGACGCTTGGGAGTCATGACCCAAGTGGGCCCGCCCCCTTAGAGTGTAAAGGAGTAATCGGGCCGAAACACTTGTCGGGCGGAGGGACTTCTTCTGATGATCAGATTGCTTCCTGTTGTATCGCTCTGTAAAGAGTTTCCTATCATTGTATTCATGTATTTTTCAACGAGCGCTAGTCACTGCAGACAAAGTTACCGGATTCCTGGATTGAAACTTGATAGCGATACGCTCCATTCCACCCAGCTATAAATCGGTACTTAACTCTGCTCTTGAGTTAAGGAAGGCGAAGGCAGTGAGAAAAGGAACCGGTCACCCCCACCTCCATTAATATACCATTCTTTGTACGTGCTAAATTCTTTCCTTGTTCATTGTTTACACTTTCATAGTTCACGGTTTTCTTATCATAATTTGTCCCATTTGTCACTCTTTAATTTTACCTGATCGCTTGACCTTTGTTTTGAATCAACATTGACTTCTATTTCCGCAGAGCGAACTTGCCACATTGACGTTTCGCTAATTGGCAGCTCCAACCGGAGTAATATCCTACACTGAGCGACATTCCTATTGTCAACCCAGACTTTTTTATCTGGAAGATACGCGAAACCATGTTGCTCACAGGTTCCAATATGAATGAACAGGCTGTACTGGGAGACAAGTTGTGAGTTCGCATATGACGTGTCGGAATATGTCAATGTGGTTACAGATTAAGACACGTACGGTAAGATAACAAATGTGATTTTGGAGCACGGAAATCTACATAATCGCTTCAGGCCAGACCTTGTTGTGATAAATAATTACAAGAAAGTAACATCTTGAAAAATGTTATCAGTGATAGATCTATGAAGCAGTGAGTGGTAAACATAATAAATGCCCACAGAAGTAGCAAGACCTCATAAAGTAATGGAGTTTGAAAACAATATCTTACGATGTCATGTAAAATGTTCTATATGAGAGGGATGGGGGATAAACCCCTACCAAAGTCAGACACCTGGATGATGGCATGTAAATGCTAAGATAGACGGCTCCTGATTTAACCCCTCCTCAACATAGCAATCTGGGGGTGTGCGCCTTGTAAGACTCACTTGCTACCAACTTTGTCAACGAGAGAGCACAACAGCCAAAACAAGAGCTCGTAATCAACGTCACGTGGATGATGTTCTTGCAACAAGGACACCCTAAATTACTGGCCTAGGATTGAGAGTAGCTGCTAACAGCGAGCGTAAAACTCCCATAATTTTACTGATAGCCCAAACTTTAGGACCCTCCTCAAGTGGAAATAGTTGAAGAGTTCAGTACACTGTAATTTTATCTACCTGACGGATTACCGCATCTTAAACTAGTTGCAGTAAATTACGGCGAATTATGCATCAAGCCTGCGTTTTAGTTTGTCCGAAAAAAACTCGGGTCTGTGGTTCAGGTTACCAGTAGTGGCGGAACCCAACATTAACTTTATGGTACAACTTGCCAGCAATCGACGCTAGACACCTCATCAGACTGGTTTTGAAGACGTTTGACTTGACAACCTAAGCAGTTAGCTCGGCCTTGTGCGCGAGACGTGATGCTGCCACAATTTTTTTGCTATTGACACAAAATACAGTACAAAGCGCCGGTGGGAACCAACAGCGCCTGAAGCAGACGTCAACTGACTTCACACTGGAAGCCAAGTAGCAAACAAGCAAAATCAATGAACATTTCACAAGCTTTCCACTACAATAAAAATCACCCAATGTTGATTAATTTCATCGCTTCGTTATTCTAAATCACGTTATTTATTTTAAATATATTTTTTTAAATCTAAGTGATCATTAAAACCTGTGTATCTGTAACTTTAAAGCTATAGTTGGATTAATCACTACTGTCGTGGAATATTCTAATCCACATATATAAATTATCAAGTAAATATAAAGCCTAATAAATACATATACTAAATAAAGGAAGAAGAATGGTAAAGAACAGTGCTGTCACAATGACTGTACTCGAAATCCCCTTGTTTTCTACTGCGTATGCAAATTGTAACGTTTCACGTTGATATTAAAGGCCTTCTGCAACATACACGCGTTTCCCAAACACACAATAAAATGTGCTGCCTTTCTAAGAAAAACCTTGAAATATGCAAGTTGACCTAAATTTTAAATTCCATTCATGTCTTTTTCTACACTATGTTACCAAGATCAAAAGACAGATGGACAAAAGGATAGCGAGAAGGGAGAGGCAGAAAGCCGAACACTAAACACGCTTCGCGCGATACACAAATGCTGCCATCACGCGTGTAAGACTACATGCACTAACTTTTTTTCAGACGGACAGTGATAAAATACATTACCCATCCCAGAGTTAGGTTTATAAATCATAAAAAACTCTTATTAGAAAAGATAACAATAGATGGGTTTATGGTTGAAAACATAACAGTACCCAGACAGCACCTCTTCGAAACAGGAGGTAGAAAATACATATTTTGAACGCAGCCACGTAGCTCTTTTAAATTTGGATATTTGGGTTCCTTAGGGCTTGCTGACAAAGAATATGTAAAACGTTACGCAAATAGTCCAGGAATTAATAAATTATACCCAAAATAAAATAGTGGGGATGCCTGACAGCATGGAATCATTTCTGCTCATAAAATTTTTTATAACGTGTTTGAAAAAAATCTTACGTTACAGAATTAGCCTACCATGTAAACTCCAAATTGATTGGAGCGCAACAAATGAAAGACTAACCACGATTGGTCGGGCTATAAATACTATCTTTCGTTGTTAGGGGAGACGTGAAAAGGTAACATTTTTTTCAAACACTTGTCGAAACGTGGCCTCATTGGCTAGACTCGCTGATATACTCACTTAGGAGCGTTAGTTCGAGACCACTAGTGCAAATAATCTTGATAAAGCAACAGTGCGTTGAAGCCAGCTCATATTTGTGTTAAATAAAAGCCTGGAACATAAGCAGATGGGAATTTGTGCCAGTAATTGTGCCAGAATTCATTGCTAATCAACGTATCTGTGTTTATTTCCATGAAATTGTGGTAAGCTTGAACCATTCAGTATCTTTTAATGAAAATTGAATGTAAATTGTTAATTTGTGCCTGTATATATATGTGTAGTTCAGTGGCAAACAGGAGATAAAGCCTATAATGCTCCAGCCTGAACAGAGGGTGTCGGAGGGAAGTAAAACGGCATGGAATGGCCAAATAGTACACTGACACCTGGATGATTGATTAGACAGAAATAATGCTGGAAGTGCAGAGGCGTAGTGACCATTAAGGAGGGTAATGCTGGTATAAAGTATTTCAGATGAAGCTGACAGTTGGCCAAACGCTCTGAACTCAATGTTTGTGTTGTATTGTGCTCAGTGTAGAACTAGAGTATCAATTAGTTATGAAGTAGAAGGTACATCCTTCTTGTTTTCAGGGACCGTGGTCTTGATGGTACTGAGCAGCACCTGGTCAGAGCTTTGCTGAATCCAGAGTCGGACAGCATACTCCTTGGTCTTTTTTAGCTATCAGTGAGGTGTCTCCAGAGCCCAGGGGAGAATTCGAGCAGAGGAGTCCTTTCCTGCCGCCATCACGCAAGATAAGCTGATTTGGCCAGCTGAGCTCAACATTATGTCCCCCTCATCTTGAAATGACTTTGTAAAAATAACATTCAGAGGGGAATTTAATTGTCTTAATATCAGGAACTGAGAACATCTCCAATACTAGTCCCAAAAGACAAACTATTGAAGTCATGATGACAAATACCAACAGAGCTTGAACAAAACAAAACCAGTATTACCTCATATTACTACTACACAACTGACACACATAGGATATTTTTAATAATATATGTCACTACAATATTCATATTGATAAAGTCTGTACATATACTTGTAATTAAAATTGATTGTGATTCCTGGTTCCTGTGTATTTGAATCAGGACACATAAACCTTTATGATAACAATGAATACATATTGTTATTTGAAAAGTTATCAGTGACTCCTTAAGATATTCTCATAGAGTGTTATATGTATGTGAGTGTCACAGTGTTGTTAAGAGTAGTGGATTAAATTTAATTGTTTATCTGTCTGTTGTTGTGACTTACACTTCATCATACACATACCCTAGACACATAACGTAGTCATCACACTATTCCAGAATAATTCTGACTGAGATATATAGATATGTGGTAGCAAGTAAGGTTATCTATAATACACGACTCTTAATAGATATAGATACCTTCACAGCTGATCTCAGTCAGTACACTAAGTCCCCTATAAATATTTATAACATCCCACTTCACCACATATATTGGGGGCTCGTCCGGGATTTTGAATCTTTCCCTATTAAAAATATTGGGGTAATTCACTTCAGGGAATATAAGAATTAAAAGGTATCCTTGGGTGGAATTAAATAAGGTTGAGCTCACGGTGCCTGTGTTGTCCATTAGATATATTTAGAGATTAAATTGTTGGTTAGACATTGTAGAAATTTACCTGATAGACAATGGCGGACCTGGCCAAGTTTCGATCTGCTGCTGTACAGACTGCAAAAGAGTTAGGATTAGATGGGCAAGTTATGGTTGCCTATGTCACTACGGAATGTGACAAATTTATTGAACGCGAAGAAAGAAGATTAGAAAAAGAAGCCGAAAGAAGGTTAGAGGCTGAAAGGGAAATTAAGAAGTTACAGTTTGAAGCTGAGGCTGAGACTAAGAGGTTGCAGATTGAGGCTGAGGCTAAGAAATTGGAGGCAGAAAGAGAAGACAGAAGATTGGCTGCAGAAAGGGAAGAGAAGAAATTAGCTGCAGAAAGGGAAGAGAAGAAATTAGCTGCAGAAAGGGAAGAGAAGAAATTAGCTGCAGAAAGGGAAGAGAAGAAATTAGCTGCAGAAAGGGAAGAGAAGAAATTAGCTGCAGAAAGGGAAGAGAGGAAATTAGCTGCAGAAAGGGAAGCAGAAGATAAAAGATTACAAAGGGAACATGAGTTACGACTAAGGGAGTTTGAGTTTCAGGGCCATGCTCCTGAAAATGGTGCCAGTCCCTTTGCCTCTGATGCTACGGTTACTCAGGGAGCCTCAACCTCAGCTATGAACTTTCATTTAGATCATTTTGTTGAGAAAGACGATGATATTGAGAGCTATATAAATAGATATGAACTATTAGCTACCACATATGGGTTAGAGAGAGAAAGGTGGAGCTTAAAGTTATCTCAGGGACTTCGTGGGGCAGCTTATGAAGTTTTTGCAAAAAATGAGCAGAGGTGATCAGGAAAATTATGACATGCTAAAGCAGGCTCTTTTGTTAAGATATGAAAAGAATGCTGAATTTTATAGGAAAAAATTTAGGAATGCTAAACTACTGTCAGGTGAAACCTATCACCAGTTCTCTGCACGAATAGAGACATACTTGGAGAAATGGACTTCTCTGGGGGAAAACCCAAGATCTTAAGGAAATGGTCCTTATAGAGCAATTAAGAGAGTCCATGGCTCCAGACCTGAGAAAGTTTCTCATGGAACAAGGTGCAGAGAGGCTGGGTGAGTTGCTAAATGTTGCTGAAAGGTATCAAGCAGCTCAAGCAGCGGTAACAGGTAATAAAAAGAAACAAGTGGATAACTTTAGGGCACCACAGAACTTTAATAAATTTGATCCTAGGGATCAAAACAAAGGTAAGCACCAGTTTGATAGGCCACGGTATGAAAATAAAAATAAATTCCCACAATTCGATGAAAGGAAATATAATGAAAGAAATCTTTCAACCAAGGAAAAAGGTGGTGTAAGAATTGTCAGATGGACAATCATGACACTGACCGTTGCAGAAGGAAACCTGTGTATATGGCAACCCTTCAGGTCAGGTCGACCTCAAGACAGGAGGAGGATATTATGTTAGATACCACTCCAGAAGAGATGAGGAAGGCACAGGCTGGGGATAAAACACTCAAGCCTTGTTTCAGAAAATTGTCAACTTGTCATACAACTCCAGGCAAGGGAGATTTCTACATGAAAAACAAGTTGATGTATAGGAAGACTGGAGCTAGATCAAAAGGTCACGGACAGCTGGTTCTTCCAAAGAGATATAGGACAGAATTAATAAGGAGCCTACATGTGAAACCAGATGGGGACCATGAGAAGATAGGTACCATCATTCAAAAGGTGGCTCACAATTATTATTGGCCCAAAGCAAGATGGGACATTGAGAATTTTGTAGAAAGGTGTAGCATAGCACATGAGGGAACACCCACAAGTGGGAACATGGATCAGGACCTGGACACGCCACGGGGCAAAATTAGGCCTGAAAATAAAAAGAGATATAAATTTGAAAAAGTGGACCAAATGGAATGGGAAGCCCCTTTTCACGGACAAGCTTCACTTAACTGTTTTACAATGGCCACTATGCGGAGAGTGCAAAAAGATGTCTTACCCCAGGATAAGCCGAAAATCCCTCAATCGGACTTAAACAAACTGGAGGAAGAGGATGTAGAGAGGAAATCTCTCATCAAGAATTTTAAGTGGGGAGACAGCCCCAAGAGAAAAATTGGTAGCGGTCGTTTTGTGAATGATAATTCTGGGAGGAAAAATCATCACTATAAAGCTTCGAGTGGAAGAGACCATACCGGTGCATGGACAAATAGGTCCACACAATTAAAGGTCCACATGTAGCTATGTTAAGAACGTGGACTGATGAAAAGGCAGAGGAAAACATTACATCTTCATACCAATATGTGAATGAGCTGACCACTCGGTTAAAAACTGGCTGGAAACTTGCCAATGAAAATTTGAAACAAGCCAGGAAGAAACATGCTGCCTATTATACCAGGAAGGCGAAGGACAGAAATTTGGCTGTGGGAGAGAAAGTACTGCTTCTTTTGCCTGGGAGTCAGAATAAGTTACAAATTGGATGGCAGGGTCCATATACAGTTCTAGAGAAGGTGTCTAGAACAAATTATAAGATAGATAAGAAGGGGAAAGAAAAAATCTATCATGTGAATCTCCTGAAGAAATATTTGGAAAGAGAACATCAGGAAGAGACACACTTGTTGACCTTGTCCATCGCCATGGAGATGAAAAAGGAACCACTTTCATCATTTGAATATCCATTACACCCCTGTGAGACAGCAGCAAAGGTGAAAATCAGTACACATTTAACGAAAACTCAGAAAGAGAGAGTGCAACAGGTTCTAAATAATCATGCAGAGGTGTTAACAGACCGACCAGGGCATACAAACCTATTGGAATATGATATGAAACTAATAGACTCCACACCTGTCTGTATGAAACCATATTCGATTCCGTTTGCTAAGGAGAAAGCTTTGAAGGAAGAGATAGACTATCTATTGAAGGAAGGAATTATTTCGCACAGTGAGTCTTCGTATAGTTACGGTGTGGTACTCTTAAGGAAGCCCTCTGGAGAACATAGACTCTGTATAGATTACAGGAGACTGAATGCTATTACAGAAGGACAGGTGGATCCATTGCCGGATACAAATCAGCTGTTTGCCAGGCTAAATAAAGCTAAATATTTCTCAAAAGTGGATCTGAGTAAAGGATACTATCAGATTCCAGTAAAGCCTGAGGTTAGACCATACCTAGCTTTTAGTACCTCAGAAGGACACTATGAGTTTAATAGATTGCCATTTGGATTGAAGAATGCGCCTAGTGTCTTCTCTAGAATGATGAGAAAATTATTGGATCCTCTGAATAATCCCTGTATAACAAATTTTTATGGATGATATCCTTATAGCAACAGAAACATTTGAGGAACACATTGACTCTCTGAACATGCTGTTTGATCGACTTAGGGAGGCAAATTTAACAGCCCGTCCAACCAAATGTTGCGTTGGATGTAAAGAATTGGAATTTTTGGGACACACAGTTTATCAGGGAAACATGACCCCTGACCCAAAGAATTTAGAGAAACTACAGAAAGCCCCGAGACCACAAACCAAGAAGGACGTGAGATCCTTTGTCTCATTATGTGGTTTCTACCAGAAGTATATCAAAAACTTTAATTCCATATGTGCACCGTTAACTGAATTGACACGTAAAGGACATCCAGATCGCATTACATGGACACCACAATGTGAAATGACTTACCAAGAATTGAAGGAAAAGCTCACAAGTAAACCCATTTTGAAATTACCTGACTTAAGTCAAGAATTCATAGTAAGGACGGATGCAAGTAATATTGGGTTAGGTGCAACTCTACTACAGAAATCAGATGCATTGGATGGGGAATTTAGCCCAGTGGCATATGCTAGCAGAAAGTTGAATAAAGCTGAAATCAACTACTCAACTAGCGAAAAAGAATGTCTTGCAGTAATATGGGCGATAAAGAAATTCAATATTTATCTATATGGGAAGGCATTTAAGTTGCAAACAGACCACAAACCTTTATCGTTTCTAGCACAGGCTAGGCATGAGAACTCTAGGTTACTCCGATGGTCTTTACTTTTGGCTCCATATAATTTTAGCATTGAGTATATATCTGGAAAAACCAATTTGGGAGCGGATTTTTTAAGCCGCCATCCGTGTGATGAGAATCACCGTAAACCCCAGAAAGAATAATAAATTTCTCTATGTGAATATAGAATAAAGGACTGACATATAATGTCTGTTTTAAGAGGGGAGGTGTCGTGGAATATTCTAATCCACATATATAAATTATCAAGTAAATATAAAGCCTAATAAATACATATACTAAATAAAGGAAGAAGAATGGTAAAGAACAGTGCTGTCACAATGACTGTACTCGAAATCCCCTTGTTTTCTACTGCGTATGCAAATTGTAACGTTTCACGTTGATATTAAAGGCCTTCTGCAACATACACGCGTTTCCCAAACACACAATAAAATGTGCTGCCTTTCTAAGAAAAACCTTGAAATATGCAAGTTGACCTAAATTTTAAATTCCATTCATGTCTTTTTCTACACTATGTTACCAAGATCAAAAGACAGATGGACAAAAGGATAGCGAGAAGGGAGAGGCAGAAAGCCGAACACTAAACACGCTTCGCGCGATACACAAATGCTGCCATCACGCGTGTAAGACTACATGCACTAACTTTTTTTTTCAGACGGACAGTGATAAAATACATTACCCATCCCAGAGTTAGGTTTATAAATCATAAAAAACTCTTATTAGAAAAGATAACAATAGATGGGTTTACGGTTGAAAACATAACAGTACCCAGACAGCACCTCTTCGAAACAGGAGGTAGAAAATTCATATTTTGAACGCAGCCACGTAGCTCTTTTAAATTTGGATATTTGGGTTCCTTAGGGCTTGCTGACAAAGAATATGTAAAACGTTACGCAAATAGTCCAGGAATTAATAAATTATACCCAAAATAAAATAGTGGGGATGCCTGACAGCATGGAATCATTTCTGCTCATAAAATTTTTTTTATAACGTGTTTGAAAAAAATCTTACGTTACAGAATTAGCCTACCATGTAAACTCCAAATTGATTGGAGCACAACAAATGAAAGACTAACCACGATTCGTCGGGCTATAAATACTATCTTTCGTTGTTAGGGGAGACGTGAAAAGGTAACATTTTTTCAAACACTTGTCGAAACGTGGCCTCATTGGCTAGACTCGCTGATATACTCACTTAGGAGCGTTAGTTCGAGACCACTAGTGCAAATAATCTTGATAAAGCAACAGTGCGTTGAAGCCAGCTCATATTTGTGTTAAATAAAAGCCTGGAACATAAGCAGATGGGAATTTGTGCCAGTAATTGTGCCAGAATTCATTGCTAATCAACGTATCTGTGTTTATTTCCATGAAATTGTGGTAAGCTTGAACCATTCAGTATCTTTTAATGAAAATTGAATGTAAATTGTTAATTTATGCCTGTATATATATATGTGTAGTTCAGTGGCAAACAGGAGATAAAGCCTATAATGCTCCAGCCTGAACAGAGGGTGTCGGAGGGAAGTAAAACGGCATGGAATGGCCAAATAGTACACTGACACCTGGATGATTGATTAGACAGAAATAATGCTGGAAGTGCAGAGGCGTAGTGACCATTAAGGAGGGTAATGCTGGTATAAAGTATTTCAGATGAAGCTGACAGTTGGCCAAACGCTCTGAACTCAATGTTTGTGTTGTATTGTGCTCAGTGTAGAACTAGAGTATCAATTAGTTATGAAGTAGAAGGTACATCCTTCTTGTTTTCAGGGACCGTGGTCTTGATGGTACTGAGCAGCACCTGGTCAGAGCTTTGCTGAATCCAGAGTCGGACAGCATACTCCTTGGTCTTTTTAGCTATCAGTGAGGTGTCTCCAGAGCCCAGAGGAGAATTCGAGCAGAGGAGTCCTTTCCTGCCGCCATCACGCAAGATAAGCTGATTTGGCCAGCTGAGCTCAACATTATGTCCCCTCATCTTGAAATGACTTTGTAAAAATAACATTCAGAGGGGAATTTAATTGTCTTAATATCAGGAACTGAGAACATCTCCAATACTAGTCCCAAAAGACAAACTATTGAAGTCATGATGACAATTACCAACAGAGCTTGAACAAAACAAAACCAGTATTACCTCATATTACTACTACACAACTGACACACATAGGATAGTTTTAATAATATATGTCACTACAATATTCATATTGATAAAGTCTGTACATATACTTGTAATTAAAATTGATTGTGATTCCTGGTTCCTGTGTATTTGAATCAGGACACATAAACCTTTATGATAACAATGAATACATATTGTTATTTGAAAAGTTATCAGTGACTCCTTAAGATATTCTCATAGAGTGTTATATGTATGTGAGTGTCACAGTGTTGTTAAGAGTAGTGGATTAAATTTAATTGTTTATCTGTCTGTTGTTGTGACTTACACTTCATCATACACATACCCTAGACATACAACGTAGTCATCACACTATTCCAGAATAAGTCTGACTGAGATATATAGATATGTGGTAGCAAGTAAGGTTATCTATAATACACGACTCTTAATAGATATAGATACCTTCACAGCTGATCTCAGTCAGTACACTAAGTCCCCTATAAATATTTATAACATCCCACTTCACCACAACTACTGAGTGAATTGTATTTCTGCACCCCTATGATTCATATTGTTTTAAATACATAAACAAAAGTGCTATTATTAAGTTGGAAGCTCAGAAAATACGAGCTAATTTCGTTTCCTCACAGAAGGGGGGAGGGGAAGATAACAAGTTCATGACAGCTTAGTTGATCTCAGTTGTTATGCTTGATGTCTTAAAATTCCTGTGAGGCTCCCTGAAGTAGACGCATCATTCGTTTATTTATATCTCTCACAAGAGTAATCTTTAGCGAAGGTTGATACCTTTGAATACACTCATAATTATACTCTAAGTTTGGCCATTGTTGACCACTACTGCGGAGTCGGGGAGACAATCACGACCCACTTTTGTTGCGGTGTTTCTTCAGGGGAAATTAATACCATACCATTCACATTAAGTACATGCGTATGTACAGAAATTAACATTGACAATTCTACATCAATTTTCCCATCCTTTCCATTATGTTATGGCGCATATAGTTGGAAGTAGCAGAACATAACGGTGTTCTTGATTTAATATTATGCTTGATTATTTCCTTATTGTCTCTGACATTGCTTAAAAGAGCTTTCACTTAAATACAATGCACTCCTTATCATGACAGTTGAATGGCAACTTTCATGATGCTTTATCATGTCCAGTTTTTTTATTCAGTGTTATGGACCTTCAGGCGCGTTTTCCAGCACTGTTAGTTGAACTTTCACTTGCTGCAAGCTTAAAGACTATAATTAATTTATTGACAATTAAAACGACACAATTTTGCATTTTTGTTTTGTTCCGTCTGTGAAATACGCGTATCCTGGCACAATGATTGTTGCTCTAGCACTTAGCTCGTGGTCTGTATAGCAAGACTGACAACGCAGGGCTCGATGTCACGTATGATGTCATCATCTTGCTTTCGTTGGCGCCCGGTTAAAATACTGTAAAAAATGTCTAAATATCTGATCGACTCACTTAAACAAAACAAAAATGCCTAAAAAATGGTGCACGTATGTTCGAATTAGAATTAATGAAACTTGCGTAAACAGAGAACCACCTGTATTTATAAGACACGAAGGATACAAATTGTAACGTAACTGTACATACAAACTCAAAATGGGTCTCGTTAGGTAATGAACAAACATCACAATGGGTCTTGTTAGTTAATGAGTAAACATCAAAATGGGTATAGTTAGTTAATGAACAAACATCACAATGGGTCTTGTTAGTTAATGAGTAAACATCAAAATGGGTATAGTTAGTTAATGAACAAACACCACAATGAGTCTAGTTAGTTCATTAACAAACATTTAAAAACATTAGATCATCATGACGCTTTGAACATTTACATACACACGTGAAAGTACACCCGTCAAAACAGTGACGGGAGAAGAATTAAAGCCACAATCTTATACTTTCAGCATCTGCGGAACATTTAGATGTCTGTGACGTCAGAATAGGTTCAAAGGGCGTAATGTGACTAACTAGATTTATCCCCCTTCAGCTCCCCAAGGAGCACACGCCTTCAACAAACGTATGCCAAGTCTTCCTTCCCGTGCCATCAGCTCAAAGTCTCTATCATCACCTTTTATGACTATCTCCAGCTCTCTTCTCCAAGTGACCTTTGCTCCTTCTCCACTTCTCTTACCGTGAGGATACCAGAGTGTGACGAAAAATGACCTATTTGTTCGTCCAATTTTTCTTTTTTACACTCCTCTCCGTCAGTATTCATTCGATCATTCTTTTTTTTCCTCTTCATCCGGTCATTATCTTACTTTTACGCCACTATGTACCGACTCGTATCTTATTCATGGTAGGTCACAACTCAACACATGGATTCGTTTTATATTTTAACGCACCTGACATGTTATCCTTTGATCGTGGACAGACATCGACTAGCCAGACGGAACAATAAGATTAAGTCAACATTCAGTCGCCCGTCTGACACCAGCTGTATTGTTTAGACAGACGGTCGATTGATAGAAGCAATAATTGCTTCCGCCAAGACTGGGGTGTTGTCGTGATTTGATTGAAAATGTCTGCCCCTTTAATCTGAGTGGTCTGCCTGTTTTCTTCTAATCTCTTATCTACGCCCACGTTTCGGTAAAATTGCTCTTAACAGCTTTAATTCTGTCTTGGGTCCTGTCAGTCTTGAATTTGTCAGGTTAAACCCACCCCTTTCTATGCGGAATTAGCGGCATTTTTGCCAAAGTCTTTTGTTTGGCGATAGCGTGGCGAGCGGCTAGTTTCCATGTTCTTTAAGTTAAAGAGTACCCGTCCGCCCGGAGGAAATTCTCTGCCTTTTATTTGTTGCCGTCGTCGTCTTTCCTCGCGAACGAAAGTCGCTCGTAGAACGGGGAAGCGAGGCTAATGTTACGTAGAATTCCCCGGCTCTCGACGCAGCCGAAGACTCTCTCTCGTAGGTCTTACGTCAGTTCCGTTTCATCTCTAGCGGACAGAGAATGGCTTATTGAACACCTGCAGGCTCATTTTTACTATTTAAGCTAGGCGTCTCCATCACTCCCCGCCATCTGACTCGGAAAAATCTTTGCTGCCTAGCAAAAGTGTTATTAGTTGACAGCTATAACAGTTGTAGTGCAGAAATTCATTCCTTGCTAGGTAAGCACACAATATTTACTTAGTTAATTGCTTGGACACTCACTGCAGATACGGAGCGAAGAATTCAGGTTTTCGAGTACAAATGTTATAGAAGAATTTTGCGCATTTGCTATAAAGAGCACAAAACAAATGTCTATGTTAGAAAGAAAATAAACACGTATGCAGGCCACCAAGAACCACTTTTGTCAGTAGTGAAACGTCGAAAGCTTGCCTGGTTTGGGCATGTAACTCGTCATGACTCCCTTTCGAAAACGAGCCTCCAGGGAACAGTCGAAAGTAAACGGAGAAGAGGAAGGCAAAGAAAATCCTGGGCTGATAACATCAAAGAATGGGCAGGGCACGGTTTTTCCACACTTGTACGCATTGCTGAGGATAGAGAGCAGTGGAAGACCCTGTCTGCTGATGCTTCTACCATGGCACCCCTACGACCCATGACGGGTTACGGGTTGAGATAAGATAACGAATTGCTTGGGGTTTTTCTTTTTAGCTTAATTATAAAGAGTCGAGACCCCGTGTTACTTTAATTGTATCTTTAATATATATATATATATATATATATATATATATATATATATATATATATCTATATATTTATATATATATATATATATATTTCTTAAAGTAAAGTAATTTTTGTGTGACCAGGAGTTCTGAATTTATTAAACCGCTATCAATTAAACTCCGCTAAGAGTAACGCCAAAAGGAGATTGTCCATGAGACGGTAGTGTGAGCTAATGTATATTTTATTTGTCGTTGTTTTTCCATTTGAATATGTATTTGTATAATTTTGTAAAAGATTTTTGCTACATAATATAGTGAGTTTTTAGCGCACCGGTATTTTTGTAATTCCACCCAGTGGTAATTCTAATGTTGGGCAAAAATCAATTGGGCACTCGCTCAATTACCACTCGATATTATTCCGAGTTTATATTTAACTTGCTGGATGCTTAATGTTTGGGTTTCGCCTGTTACCACAGAAGGGGAACGAGGAAGTGAATAGTTAGCCTTTGTACACCACGAGCGATTCACGCATGGCTGAGTTTACCTGCGTGGATAGTTAGAAAGCAAGAGCAAAAAAAGGAGGGGGGGGGGATACCGGGTGTGTTTTGATTCTGCATCGAATGAAGGGAAAAAAGTGTGGGTTGTGGTCCAGGGACAGAATGCAACTGGAAGTTTGTTTGTAAACATAAGCCCCAGCTGTATCTTTGTTCATTTAAAATTTGAGTGTATGTTTTTTCTGCAGAGAGTGGTCACGGCCTGTACATCGTGCTCTCTTACAGTCCGTGTTGGTACCTTACATCGCCAAGAAATACATTTGGACGTTGGTGGATACTTGTCACATCATAAAGTTCTATCTACTGCGTATACTTATCGCCACATATATCCCACGGCAGACCACTCATTCGGTAATTTGTTCAGCTTACCCGGTGGTCATTGTGGAGTACTGGCTTACCGCCTGTTGCAGTATATAAATATCTCCAGTGCATACTGGTAGTTGCCTTTGCCCTCAAAATCTTCGGGGCAACATTGACATACCCTTTTACGCCCTGTCACAGTGGATTATACCGACGTAACAGCCAAGAAG
Source organism: Oreohelix idahoensis (assembly GCA_024509875.1). NCBI lineage: Eukaryota > Metazoa > Mollusca > Gastropoda > Stylommatophora > Oreohelicidae > Oreohelix > Oreohelix idahoensis. The sequence goes on from JAMPIV010012072.1 coordinate 75,641, forward strand.
AAGCCAACGATTTCCAGTTCGCGGCACCTGTGTGTTCCAGTCTTCATTATCCCTTATCAGAGGTTTATACCCCTCGGGTTATTATGGATAACCAGTTTGCCAGCTGTAATCACTGATTCGTTTGAGAATATATATCCCGATCAGTGAGCGCATTCGCCTCAGCATTGATTTAATTTGATTCGCCTAATTTGTGGTGGCCACCCGCAACAGAAAGTGTTATTTTTCTAAATTTATTTTGCATTTGTTCCAAAGGGAGCTTATCTCCATAGCCTTAGTATAACACTTAGGCGGAACTGTGTAAGTTTTTTCCTAGCGGAGAAGAGGATTACCTGCCAAGCATTGTCTACCTTGAAGGACCGGACGTTTTCATTATTGAGAGCTGGGGGGCCTAACCCTTTAATTAGATTAGACCTTGGTGTGGGAAAGTGTACGGTTGGTGGTGTGGAGTGAGGCGATTTGCTTATGTCTGATTGAGCGAATTGGTGTGTTAGTTTGTGTGCTGTGATTGTGATTTTCTGGCCTTCAGAGTTAACGAAGGCCTTACTAATTTTCTTTGATGTTGTGGTTTTATTTAAGAAACATAATATCTATGATATGTGGTCAGAATCTCTTCTCTTCTAACTGTCTCTTGATGTTGTGCCGTATGTCCTTACTGTAGTAGATTAGTCTATTTGAACATAGGAGGACGGGTGAGAGATTGACATCATAAAAGTCAGTCGGAGTATGGTGGAGAAGTAGCCTCACTACTCTCCAGAAGTCAGATCTCTCATCATAATTTCATTAGTGACTTTATTTTCTCTATTTTCACATTACACATTCATAGTCTGTCTACACTCAGACATTCTCTATTTTTCCATACTCGCGACAGGTGTAGGTTAGATAAACTCGAGACGATAGTCTGTGGGTATATTTATCAGCAATGAAGTATTACGACACCACATTTAGGTTGCATAAGTATTTCCGGCCAGCATAATTGAAGACGGTGAATTAAAGATAGCAGTCGAGCATGACTTGTAGAAATGCAACTTCTAAGGTTAGCTTAATTATAACAGGCAGCACCCAAGACATGTCACTTAATGATTTCTGGCAGGTCTCTTAACAAGGTTGTGGAATAATGACAAGGAATAAGTGATAATGGTTCCGGTAAATATAACACAAAATGAGATACCTTATATGGTCATGTCAATAGTTCAGGGTAAGGGGTAGGGAAAGAATTTACTAAAATAGGACTCCTAGCCCTAATATTGGCGTTACAATTATATAATAAACTAAACAAAATTGTGTCTGGGTTTCAACATAGAGAACCTCACATGGTTACATTTTGCGTGGGCAAAATTTCAACTTTAAAAACTGAGAGCGTTTTGAAGTTTCACCACTGCTTTTCCAATCTTCGACAAGGACACAAGACCATAAGGTGACATAAGATTGGATAGGGAATTATTAGGGCCAGAATACGCATCATGTGAAATTGCCTGTACCATTATTCGATAAAGGCTTTTATAATCCCGAGCTCTATAAATCTGCCCTGTGTTAAAAGCAAATAGCTGTAACATAGCAATTAATATTAGCTCACGAGGAAAGACTGCATCTTAAACAGCTGCAAAACATTCTGTCGGCCATCCTGTGCTTCAACGTCTGGAATATATTATTATCTCATTTGGAGTAAATTGTAATATGTACATTTTGTTATTTTATATTTCCATTTTATATGTATAAATTGCTTATTGATGTACAGTTGCAAATGGGGCTCGCAACCTAATCATATAAAATAACTTGCAACATAGACCATCACAGCTATCAACAGGTTTCCTCAGTGTTCTATCCAACGTAGCGTTTAATTACAAAACAGCTCTTTAATTACAACATTTCTGTAAATGTACGGTTATCTTTAAAGTTATTTTTGCCTTGGTAGACTGTGTGCCGAATATATACTGTGCGATTATCTGTGTTCCTTGCTCGCGTGAGCACGTTGTCCATGACAAAAATTGCTTCAGCTCGGTATGCACCTACTTGATGCCATGATTGTCCCTGTGTGTTGTTGATCTTCACGACTAAAACTAAAACTGTGACGTCTCATGTTAAAAGGATGGCTAGTATTGCTTAGCTCAAAATTGGTGTGCGGAATGAAAACTCGTTCGCTTCACTGCCAGTTATTCTTTCTTTATTTTTATGATGTAGAAGTGTAGTCCACTGTCTTTCGTTTTACCGGAATTATACGGTACTGAAAGTAACATGAAAATGTGTTGGGTGTGTTACCGGGGCCCGAAAGGGGAGCAAAGAATAGTGTTACGGTATATGATATTAACGCCGTCTGCTAAAGGTTACCAGACGTGCAATTATAAAGGTTAAGACATTTAATATATTGCGATAGATGTTTCAATTAATGAACGCTTTATACACGATCGATTATGACGTGTATAGCGTTGTTTAGGACACAGTCGGTAACTAAGAAACGCTACCCTTTTCACATAGACCGTCAAGCTGTTAAGACGCGTTTGACTCTCCTTCCAATGTTGGGCATGGTATTGCCATACAGATATATTTTATGCAAGTACGGACATGGGTCAGTCCATTGCTATTACGAAGATTTGAAATGATTAAAGGTCAGTACGAAGTGAAAAATTAAGGAAGGATGAATTACAGTCCATAGTATTTGATTTTGCCAGACTCATAGACTCACTGTCGGCCGTTGGAAAAACCCAACCGCGCGTGCATACAGCTATGACAATCTGCATACAGTAATTTGATTATTGGACAAGGACTGATAGGATATCTGCATATCTATGCCATATATTTTCAAGTTATAATATGTACCTTTGTGATCAACATGCATGAATCGTTTTGATGTGTAAACTGTATTAAATGTTGGTGGACTCAATGGAACCGACTTGTCACATCAATCGTATTCCAAGGTTCAATTATTGTTCAGAATCTTCCACCCCTGCATTCGCGTAATCTTACATAGAAGGCACGATACACGATCACTCAAGAATATCAAGAAGATAAAACAATGGCCAGAATTTATAACTACTTTATTGACATTATATGGAACATTGTTCAGAGCTAACCAAACCACTACTTGCAACAGACCACTTGCAACAGTGGTGTCCGGTGTCTGGGGATCGACAAAAAAATTTCTGAATGACTTTCGAATGAAATGTTTACGATCAAGTTACGATCACATGATGTGCTGAATTATGACCTATGACGCAGTACTCAGTCTAATGCCTAACAACGCGACGTCACTGAAATTCGTGTAGGTGAAACTATCGGAGAAAAACTGAAGTCGTTCTTTTAAGCCTAACCAAGGGAAAAATAAGTCATTTGAAGCAGACACAAGAAATGGACTACAGGAGCAGGCAGTCAAGGGCATTAGCCTAGCTGTTGACGACCTATAGCACTGACCGAAGCAACGGGAAAGATAAGTCTAGCTGTTTAAATTGTCGTCATTGCAAAACCGTAATACTGAGTCCATTTCGCTTTGATTAGGCATGTCTATGTATTTTCATGTATATATGTTAAATTTGTTTTCCATCGTATGTATTTGCTGTTAATTCGTGGGCCGGTTGGAGAGGGAACTGAAATCTCTGGGAATGTCGCGAACAGCTGACCACCTAGATTTCAGTCGTTCTTAGGGAACTTAAACGATCGCACTTTTGGAAGCCCATTGAGGTTGCCATTGGACAGTCTGTCCAAATTTGCTACCGTTTGACAATTTGCGTTAGCTGTACTGTCCCGTAGATAATTGGTGTATTTTATTCGTATTCAGTTAATAATTTTATTCAGTTCTGTACCATGTTCGTCACTATTTCGTCCATTCTCCTCTGACTATCATTTATTTTATGATTATTAAATTTTCGTCCGTTATGAGTCCTGTGACGTCATCATTTTTCGCAGTCATTTTTATTTTTTGTGTACTTTGAATATTAAGTTGACCTCGGGTCAGACCATGACCTTTCATTTGGTCTGTGACATTTCCGCTTATTTTATTTAGTTCATAAATTCATTTTTAATTGTGAAAATGTCTTGTTTGCGTCTTGACATTGTTTGTACCCTTTAGTTGCATCATTGCTTGTCTGTCCTCATGATATATATTTATATTACATTAATAATATGCTATTATATGCAATAATACACTTGTAATCTAATTTAATTAATTTTTTCTGAAAATTAAGATTAATATGGGACATTGCATAATTATGCAGTGATAGTCCAAGAAAGTAGCACTACAATTTATCATAGATGCCTAGGGCATAATAATATAATATATATATTGACAAAATAAACTAATCTTATATCTACCTTTGAGGTAATAGACCCATTGTATATTATTTAATATACTTTTCTGGTACTAAGAGAGTGACTTAGTACATTGAACAATATAATTACTAGGAATTATACCCAACATTATTGGATATTGAGGTTAATTGGGTGATATAATTACATTATATTTAACAGATATCATAACTATTTATGATATAGTATTATTTAGATACAATATTGTTACAAAATATTGTCTATTAGGTGAACTTAAACATTAAGTTCAATACTATTGTGATTACTTATATTGAATATTTCTAAGTTGAGTAAGTATAATAATTACTCTGAAGCTACTATTGACTATTTTAATCAGTAATTATCAATAATTACTTACAGATAAAAGTCAAAATGCTTACTATAGACCATTTCGTTAAAATTGGCCGTGATTATGGTTATAAATCTCAAGAACTTCGTCAGTTTGCTGAATCAGAACTCGAAAAATATGAAAGAAAGGAAGAAGAGAAAAAGGCAGCATTAAAGAAAGAGGAAGAGGAACAAAAGGCAGCATTAAAGAAAGAGGAAGCAGAACTTGAGATGAAGCAAATTGCCAAGGAAAATAGGTTGAGAGAGATTGCTCAACGTGAAAGAGAAGAGCAAAGAGCAATCTCCAGGCAGGAAGAAGAGAATAAATTGAAACGAGAGGAAATTATTTTACAACAAGAAATGGAATTGGCGCGTATTAAATTGGAGACAGCAAGATTACAAGCACAAAATGCTGATGCAAACCAGAATAATAACGCACAAAATGGATCATCATCCAGCCAGCCTAAACACTTCTACAACTTTAAACTACCCATTTTCAACTTGAACGTCGACGACCTTTCATCGTTCCTGGCACGTTTTTGAACAGACTTGCAAAACAAACCATTTGCCTGAAGAGTCATGGGTACTCAAGTTAAATGAATTCTTGGTTGGAGAACCACTGACAGCTTCTCAAAATGCTGACCCATCAATAGCTAATAACTACGGTGCTATTAAGTCCTTGCTTCTACGAAGATTTCACCTGGACGAGGAACACTGTAGGTTGAAATTTAAGGGAATTTTACCTGAATCTCCAAGGGATTTTGCAGGATTCATTGCGAATATACGCAATACATTTAACAGATGGGTTGAACTGGCAGAAGTCAACAAATCATACGACAAATTAGTTGATTTACTACTACGAGATAAGGTATTATCTTCAGTTAGCCAGCCATTTTTTGCATATTTGCAGGAGCGTAAACCAGGTACTATGGATGAGTTAGAAAAAATTTCTTTAAACTACTGTTCGGCACACCCGAATGCAACCATTTCTAACTCCTCATTAAGAGAACCTCTACCTGTGGCGTCTAATATGGCCTACAATCACAATAACAAACAAAGACATCACAGTGTAGACAGAAGCAGGTTCCAAAGAAATCACAATGTTAACTTTCAGAAGGGACATAATAATGATTTCAACAATAAAAATGAGTTCAACAGAGGTAGATCACGAGATAGAAATTATTCACCTCAAACAAACTACCACAATGGTCAACATAACACTCATTATAATCGATCACATACTCCCAATGATAATAGTAACTGGAAGGGTAATAATCATGGCTCGAGACATCGAGATAATAGTTACTATAGAGGACGACGAGATAATTCTAACAATTATACTCGGAATCGATCTCATTCTCGGGGATCATCTCATTACAACCATAATACAGGGGCGGCAGTTACAAATAATACTACCCCTATAGCTCAGGTTCCACTTGACAATAATACAACACAGTCTTCTGCTGCATGTTTTGCTATTAATTATAATGTGGCAAATAGTTGCCAGCAATGCAATCTTATTTTTCAGAAGGCGAAAGAAACAGTGCTTAACTGCGGACATATTATACCACAGGTAGGTCTTGCAGTCAACGATGGAACAGGCCTATTAATTTTTAACAGAGGATTAGTTAATGGATCCGTCGTCTCAGTGTTGAGGGATTCGGGATCCACAACGATTGGTGTACGACAGTCGCTGGTACATCCCAGCTGTGCAACGGGGGAATATGTTCGTTGCATGACGTTTGGTGGAACAATAGAGTTTTACCCCACAGCTATTATTCATGTCAACACTCCTTTCTTCACAGGAAACGTAAAAGTATGTATGCTAAAAAAGCCTATAGCTGATTTGATGGTTGGTCGTATACACGGCAGTAAAGATTGTACTCCAGATGAGATTATAGAATGGGAGAAACATAACCTATGCACTGGAAACGCCGTGACGACTAGAGCACAGACTCAACTCATGGAGAAAGTTGATGATAATAAAATGGATGCAGACAACCAAGAGGAATTTGTAGTCAATTCACCTATTGACAGGGAAACATTTGCAACCAAACAAAAAGAGGATAAATCTTTAAAAAATTTTTTTACGTTGGTTGATAAAGTTGACAATCTATCCTCAGGTAATAATAACAAACATTGTTTTGTTATTAAAAATGGCATATTGATTAGATGTTTTAATGACAAATCACAAATGAAACAACAAGTTATGGTCCCATATACTTTTAGACGGTACATTCTTCAACATGCACATGACTCACATTGTGCTGGACATATGGGATATACTCGAACACGATCTCGAGTACTGTCTTCATTCTTTTGGCCAGGGGTGTCAAGAGATATTTCGCAGTATGTACGTTCCTGTACTACATGCCAAGAAGTGAAAGCACGTGGAGCTTTTCACACGGCGCCTATTCAGGCTTGCGATATCTCAGTGAGACCTTTTGACAAGATGGCAATAGACATTATTGGTCCATTGCTACCATCGGCCAGAGGACATAGATTCGTCCTTACGTGCATTGATTTGTGCACACGATGGCCGGAAGCTATCCCATTAAAGACCACCACTACCACAGATGTAGCTGATGCACTACATCTCATCTTTTCTAGAATAGGGTTTCCTAGAAAACTTTTATCAGACCATGGGTCACAGTTTATATCTGACACCATGAAGGAAGTCATGAAAACTTGGGACATTGATAGGAATTTAAGTAGTATTTATCATCCGATGAGTAATGGTGCGGTTGAAAGACTTAACCGTACACTTAAACAACTACTACATAAGGTTACTGCTAAGCACCCTCATGACTGGGACAGAGCACTCCCAGCTGTTCTATTTGCTTATCGGGAGGTACCGCATGAACAAACTGGCTTCTCTCCCTTTGAATTAGTTTTTGGTGCTCCCCCAAGAGGTCCTATGGGACTAATAAAAGACTTATTAATTGACGACGAGATGACTCAGGACACTCAGTCATCTTACGAGTACGTGATTAATCTTCGGAAGAACATTATTGAGTCTTGCCAGTTGGCAACAGCTTCTTCTGAGGCTGCAAAAGCTAAGGCTCGATCTCTACAAAATATGTCTCGACGATTACGCCAATTATTCCCAGGCGACGAGGCTTATGTGTTACTTCCTCACAATAACAATAAATTATTGATATCTTGGAATGGTCCTTACAAAGTCATTGATAAAATTTCCGACGTCGATTACGTCTTAGATATCAAGGGACACAAAAAGATATTTCATATTAACATGCTCAAGCAATTTCATACACGTCCTGAACACTTACAGTCAATTTTTCATGAACTAGATGACAACACAGTATCCACTTGTCATTATACTAACTTATCTGTCATCCAGGAAGAAGAATCTTCTTTTCCTGAGGTACAGTTACCGTTACCTGTACCAGTAGTTCAACCTACTGAATCTTGGCGGGATGTAACCATCTCTTCAACGGTTACACCGCAACAGCGTCTACAGATTGCTAATCTATTACAATCTTATCCAGATGTGTTGACCGACGTTCCGGGTCGCACATCGGCTATCAGTCATGACATTACTCTCAATGACGATACACCTATTCGTGTACATCCCTATTCTGTTCCTTTACATTTCCTTGCTAAAACTACTAAAGAACTTGAACAGATGTTGTCTCTGGGAATCATTGAGACTAGTAATTCGCCATTCTCTTCTCCATTAGTGATTGTCCGGAAGAAGGACAATAACATTAGACTATGTGTTGATTATAGAAAATTAAATGCTAAGACTATAGTTGACAGCGAACCACATCCACTCATTGACGACTTACTGCCACGTCTATCTAACGCAACTATATTTAGTAAGATAGACTTAACTAAAGGTTATTGGCAGATACCACTGACCGAAAAGGCTAAGTACTACACCGCATTTTCCACGCCACAAGGTCTATACCAGTGGAACGTGATGCCTTTTGGGCTTGTTAATGCGCCAGCTACCTTCATTCGCCTGATGCGACAAATTTTATCAGGTAGACCAGACGTTATTACATATATTGACGACATATGCTTGTTTAGTTCGTCGTTTGAGGAACATGTTTCGGGACTTAGATATGTTTTTGACACTCTAAGGAATTATCATCTAACTGCTAAACCTACAAAGGTGCAAATCGCGTGTAATGAGATAACCTTTTTGGGACATATCATTGGATCGGGATATATCCGAACGTTACCTAGTACAGTCTCAAAAATTCTAAACATAGCAGTTCCTCAGACGAAGAAACAGGTCAGGAGTTTGTTAGGACTTGTTCAATATTACAGTAGATTCATACCAAACTTGTCATCCATCACGGCTGTATTGTCTTCATTGTTAAAAAAAGATATGCCGGTGAAGGTGACATGGACTGGTACATGCAATGAAACTTTCAACAAAATTATAAATTTGTTCTCACATGAACCAATTTTAAGACTTCCCGATGCTTCCAAAAGATTTTTCTTACGAACAGATGCTAGTAACTACGGCATTGGTGCATGCCTGCTCCAGAACCATGACGGCATTCTACACCCCACCTTATATATATCAAGAAAGCTGAAGCCGGCTGAAACAAAGTATTCCACAGTCGACAAGGAACTTTTGTCTGTGATCTGGGCAATAACGAAGCTGGAGAAATTCTTACTCGGTGCCCCCTTTACCATACAGACGGACCAACGTGCGGTCGCATCCTTGCGTCGATCCAACCACAAAAGCCAAAAACTTGCCAGATATTCAATCATCCTACAGCCATTCGAGTTCTCCATTGAACACATACCTGGCACTGAAAATTGTGTGGCAGATGCGTTGTCACGTAATCCTATTGACGACGAATAATCAACATTGACACTCTTAAACTACATCAATCAGAACTACATTGGATTGAACGAAGTATCAACTATAAAGGAACTAACCTTGCCTTCAATTCAAACTTTATAAACACTATATGCATCACAGAATTGAACGACAAGACAATCAAGGTATATATACTTACATTCGAACTTCGTATAATATCCATACACGATATACGAATATCATTGAACAATCATGGAATAATATCTGACGACAAGTCGAACTTATTATCCTATGGACTCTTAATTCTTCGATGCAGTTATAAATGACATTTCTTTCCGACGTGGACATTTGAACACTTTTGCCTAAAAGAATTCATCAGGATCAAGACTACGGATGGATCATCATATCCTATACTAATTAATTAGTTAACTTAACTTCTTAATTGAATTATTATCAATAAAATGAAAGGTGAGAAAAAAATTAAATGAAAAAAAAAAGAGAGAACGAAATACTAAAAAGAAGAAATTATGAAAAGAGAAAATAAATCTCACACAAGTATTAGATTAATAATTTTTTTTTAATGTACCTATACAGTATTTAGTTAGTTAAGTTAGTTAGTTATTATTCACTAACACTTAACACACACAATTAAGTTAAAACTTATATTCGAATTTCTTTCTATTTCTTCTCACTTATTTTGTCTTTTTCTTCTCTCATAACATCGCGTTACATTAGAACCTTAATAATTTAACTCTTAATTTAATTAATTAATTTAATTTTAATTAGTCAAATTAATTCCTATATGACATACTAATACGACAGACCTTACTTTAATTTAATTTTATCATTCACTATTAACATTGGACATTTATTTAGTTGGTATAATAATATGTATAATATTGATATATAATGTGATTTATGATTAGATGACGATGACAAATAGTTAGTTGACACGACCGCAACACGGTTCTACTCAGAACATCGTCGGCCATATGTCACAATTGTGTTAAATTTTTTTGAAAAAATTGTTAAGTCGGATAGATATTGAAAAAAAAATCTATCGATTTTTTTTTTTTCCCCGGTGTACAGGGAATTGTTACGGTATATGATATTAACGCCGTCTGCTAAAGGTTACCAGACGTGCAATTATAAAGGTTAAGACATTTAATATATTGCGATAGATGTTTCAATTAATGAACGCTTTATACACGATCGATTATGACGTGTATAGCGTTGTTTAGGACACAGTCGGTAACTAAGAAACGCTACCCTTTTCACATAGACCGTCAAGCTGTTAAGACGCGTTTGACTCTCCTTCCAATGTTGGGCATGGTATTGCCATACAGATATATTTTATGCAAGTACGGACATGGGTCAGTCCATTGCTATTACGAAGATTTGAAATGATTAAAGGTCAGTACGAAGTGAAAAATTAAGGAAGGATGAATTACAGTCCATAGTATTTGATTTTGCCAGACTCATAGACTCACTGTCGGCCGTTGGAAAAACCCAACCGCGCGTGCATACAGCTATGACAATCTGCATACAGTAATTTGATTATTGGACAAGGACTGATAGGATATCTGCATATCTATGCCATATATTTTCAAGTTATAATATGTACCTTTGTGATCAACATGCATGAATCGTTTTGATGTGTAAACTGTATTAAATGTTGGTGGACTCAATGGAACCGACTTGTCACATCAATCGTATTCCAAGGTTCAATTATTGTTCAGAATCTTCCACCCCTGCATTCGCGTAATCTTACATAGAAGGCACGATACACGATCACTCAAGAATATCAAGAAGATAAAACAATGGCCAGAATTTATAACTACTTTATTGACATTATATGGAACATTGTTCAGAGCTAACCAAACCACTACTTGCAACAGACCACTGTGCAACAAATAGTAACACTGTTCCCTACCATGCATTTCATAGGAAGCGACTAAGGAGGGTTGGGCAGCGGGCTGGTTATCCCATCCTGTTAAAAAATTTAAACCACAAAAAACTTCAACAAACATGGACAAGTCAATTAAGGAAAATAAAACACAGCCATCCAAAACAGGGGAAGGTCCTCTCGCAGGGAGGCGTATGATACAAACCTGTTGATAGCATTACAAGGCAGTCCTTGTTCTGGAACCCCCAGGGCAAGAGAGGCAGAGGTAGACCAAGAAGCACATGGAGAAGAGAGCTGGAAACAGAGGTGAAAATGATGGCACGTGACAGGAGGACTTGGCATGTGTTTGTAGAAGGCCTATACTTCTTTGGGAGTGGAGGAATGAATTAATTAAAAGTAACATGAAAATGTGTTAGGTGACTCTGTTATAATGAAAATAAATTAATAAACTTCTCCGTCATATCTTGAGGGGTTAATATCGAAGAGATCTTTCAAATCCGAATAAACTACGTTGTTGGTCTCTACGTGAGATGGTTCTAATTGTGCTCAAGATAACTTTCATTCAAAGCACAGTGTAATGAGCCCCGTATCTGTATTTGCCAGAAAAGGTGGTGGGAATGTTTCTTAACGTAATGACGCAGGGACAGTGCGTTCCTAACAAATTTGTAATGTCACGATAAGAAATGATATCTCTGACGTGTGTCGTTTCTCTGTGTCCTCAAGTTCTCATCCACTTTTAGATTAGCTTCATCATTCGTCTTTTTCCCTTTTCGCTCCTTATAGAGCATAGAACCACCACGGCCGCTAGTCTACTTGCAGGACTGGGACCTGCACCAAAGCATGCACGTACTTTTACATGGATGGTTTCTGTAGGAATTAGTTTTATTTGAAGATGTTGCAAGCTCCATATACAACATCTTTTTGGTGGCCTCTTACGACATGCCTGAAAGAGCATAGTCCTATCTTTTTCCTGTTTTCCCAGAGACCCCCCCCATGGGGGGACTACATGAAATAGCGTTGGCAACCTCCAGTATGTCCTCTGTAGACGAGGCTAAAAATGTCATTCAAAACTTTTTGAGCATTTTGGCTTCAGATGGAAATCTTGGCAAGCCAAGCTATTTATATCAGTGGGAGTTTTTTTTGTTTATGTGTTTGTTTGTTGTTTTTGGTCTCTTTGTTTTGTTAAAACCATGAAAACGATTCACTTACACACCATTCTTAAACCCTTAAAATTAAACTGTGTAACAGGTTTTCTGAATTTTGTAGAGTTGGGGGTTGTTAGTTAGTGAGTGTGGCGAATGGTTTAAATTAATGATAAATGGAGATAAAAAATAACTGAGAGGTATATTTTTTTTCTCTGATGTAAATAAAAAATGAAGGGTAAATTATATAAAAATATCACGAAATTTCCATGAAAATCAGGTTCGGCTTATTGGATTGAAGAAATTATTTCCTAACGATATGATTACTGAGGACACAGGAGAAAGCAAATTCTGATTGCTTGAAGAAACCTGATACACTAGAGAAACGTTTAGAGCCACGTTATTTTCTCAAGAACTTAAGATATTAAAATGATTTTACAACTTCCACGTAACGGTTATACCAGGAACAAATAAATAGGAACGTGACTTGCATGAAACAAATTATACAACTCTAAGACTTGTCTTATATTTACAAATATTAATTGCATACTTTTATCACGAGAAACAATAGAGTGTAACTAATGGCAAAAGTAGTACAAAATTACTACTAGCACATGTAAGCAAATGTAGGACACTGCTAATAGAGTTCAGCTTGAACAACGCGTCATTCATGGGGTGCTTTAAACCAGAGGGTCTTAACACTCAACATTCCTTTGTCTGAGGTTACCTTTTCCATTCTTATTCTATGACCCACTGTCGATGGTGCTTTTTTTTTAAACCCTATTTTTTTTTTCTCTTCCTCTCATCCATTTCCCTTTCCATCTTCTACCTCCTCTCTAATAGCACATTATTATTATAATTTGGTTGTTTCTCGTTTCCCTTCTTAAGATCTCAATATTTTACACCCGGAAATGGCAGCCATTTCATGATTATGTTCTTATGGCGTGCTTTCTTATCGCTGGACACACTAGGTCGAAGTCGATTTTACGGGTAGTACCCATTTTTTTTTATTTTTCTCGTGTGTCCTTCTTAGCTCTCACTTTCTTTCCTTTCCCTGACGAAGGCCTTGTGGTCGCAACGTTGGTTATTTTATATATCTCTTGTCCCAGTAAGGCGAACTGCTTATTTTAGATTTTGTCATATCAATCTAGCAAATATAGGAGGGCATTCCTTTAGATTATTATGAGTATGTTTTTTTCCATACAAATGTTCTCTCTTATGTTAGCATATTAAGTATGATTTTTATGATTGTGTAATGAAGTTGGCGTTTAGTTTTTTCGACTTAACTTCAAGGTTAATCTCATTGGCACCCCTAAGCAATAAGTGCGTTGTAGCCTATCTTTCCAGCGATCAGAAATGGGAGAGGTTTCTCATGACTTCCGGCTTTGCTCTCCACTATTAGTTGAAAGAAAATGTCGTCCGATAGGGTTGTAAGTAACATCACTTCGCATGACCATCTAACGCCGTGGAATATAAAATAGTGCAGCGGCCGTTATCTCTCCAAATGTATTAGAGGGATATATATATATATATATATATATATATATATATATATATATATATATATATATATATATATATAATATATATATAGATATATATATATATATTGTGGTGAAGTGGGATGTTATAAATACTTATAGGGAACTTAGTGTACTGACTGAGATCAGCTGTGAAGGTATCTATATCTATTAAGAGTAGTGTATTATAGATAACCTTACTTGCTACCACATATCTATATATCTCAGTCAGAATTATTCTGGAATAGTGTGATGCTACGTTATGTGTCTAGGGTATGTGTAGTATGTTGAAGTGTAAGTCACAACAACAGGATCAGATAAACAATTTAATTTAATCCACTACTCTTGACAACACTGTGACACTCACATACATATAACACTCTACAAAGATATCTTAAAAGAGTCACTGATAAACTTTCAAATAACAATATGTATTCATTACTGGCATGAATGAATATGTGTCCTGATTCAACTACAAGGGAACCAGGAATCACAATACCAATTTAAATTACAAGTTATTGTACAGAATGTATTTAATATGAATATTGTAGTGACATATATTATTAACAAAATGTTCTATGTGTGTCAGTTTTTTTTTTGTGTAGTAGTAAAATGAGGTAATACTGGTTTTGTTTTGTTCAAGCTCTGTTGGTATTTGTCATCATGACTTCAATAGTTTGTCTTTAGGGACTAGTATTGGAGATGTTCACAGTTCCTGATTTTAAGACAAGTAAATTCCCCTCTTAATGTTAATTTTACAAAGTCAGTTCAAGATGAGGGGACATAATGTTGAGCTCAGCTGGCCAAGTTAGCTTATCTGGCGTGATGGCGGCAGGAAAGGACTCCTCTGCTCGAATTCTCCTCTGGGCTCTGGAGACACCTCACTGATAGCTAAAAGGACCAAGGAGTATGCTGTCCGACACTGGATTCAGCAAAGCTCTGACCAGGTGCTGCTCAGTACCATCAAGACCACTGTCCCTCAATTCATACGAATAAACACAGATACGTTGATTAGCAATGAATTCTGGCACAAACTGGCACAAATTCCCATCTGCTTATCTTCCAGGCTTTTATTTAGCCAAATATATGCTGGCTTCAACGCACTGATGCTTTATCAAGCTATTTTAAACAAGTGGTTTCGAACTAACGCTCCCAAGTGTGTATATCAGCGAGTCTGACCAATGAGCCCCGTTTCGACAAGTGTTTGAAAAAAATGTTACCTTTCCCCGTTTCCCCTAACAACCAAGATAGTATTTATAGCCCGACCAATCGTGGTTAGGCTTTCATTTGTTGCGCTCCAATCAATTTGGAGTTTACATGGTAGGCTATTTCTGTAACGTAAATTTTTTTCAAACACGTTAAAAAAAAAATCTTATGAGCAGAAATGATTTTATGCTGTCAGGCACCCCCAATATTTTATTTTGGGTATAATTTATTAATTCCTGGACTATTTGCGTAACGTTTTACATATTATTTGTCAGCAAGCCCTAAGGAACCCAAAAATACAAATTTAAAGGAGCTACGTGGCTGCATTCAAAATATGCAATTTCTTCTACCTCCTGTTTCGAAGATGTGCTGTCTGGGTACTGTTATGTTCTCAACCGTAAACCCATCTAATGTTATCTTTTCTAATAAGAGTTTTTTATGATTTATAAACCTAACTCTGGGAAAGGGTAGTGTATTTTATCACTGTCCGTCTGAAAAAAAAATTAGTGCATGTAGACTTACACGCGTGATGCATGCGTTCCTGATTTTCAGCCCTCCCCTCTCTCTTTATCCTTTTGTCCATCTGTTCGTTCGTTTTGGTAACGCAGTATAATTAATGTTAGGATTAATTTAGGTCATTACGCAGTACGTCTCAATGTTTTTCTTAGAAATGCAGCACACGTTTCATTGAAGAAGGCGGGTAATAATACAGTAAGCTTTTATATCAACGTGAAAGCGTTACAATTTGCAGACGAAGCAGAAAACAAGGGGGATTTCGAGTACATTCTTTGTGACAGCACTGTTATTTTACCATTGCTCTTCTCTTTATTAATTTTATTTGTTAGGCTTCATATTTACCTAATAATTTATATATGTGGATTAGAATATTTCATGACACCTCCCCTCTTAAAACAGACATTATATGTCAGTCCTTTATTCTATATACACATAGAGAAATTTATTATTATTTCTGGGGTTTACGGTGATTCTCATCACACGGATGGCGGCTTAAAAAATCAGCTCCCAAATTGGTTTTTCCAGATATATACTCAATGCTAAAATTATATGGAGCCAGAAGCAAAGACCATCGGAGTAACCTAGAGTTCTCATGCTTAGCCTGTGCTAAAAACGATAAAGGTTTGTGATCTGTTTGCAACTTAAATGCCTTCCCATATAGATAAATATTGAATTTCTTTATTGCCCATATTACTGCAAGACATTCTTTTTCGCTAGTTGAGTAGTTGATTTCAGCTTTATTCAACTTTCTGCTAGCATATGCCACTGGGCTTAATTCCCCATCCAATGCATCTGATTTCTGTAGTAGAGTTGCACCTAGCCCAATATTACTTGCATCCGTCCTTACTATGAATTCTTGACTTAAGTCAGGTAATTTCAAAATGGGTTTACTTGTGAGCTTTTCCTTCAATTCTTGGTAAGTCATTTCACATTGTGGTGTCCATGTAATGCGATCTGGAAGTCCTTTACGTGTCAATTCAGTTAACGGTGCACATATGGAATTAAAGTTTTTGATATACTTCTGGTAGAAACCACATAATGAGACAAAGGATCTCACGTCCTTCTTGGTTTGTGGTCTCGGGGCTTTCTGTAGTTTCTCTAAATTCTTTGGGTCAGGGGTCATGTTTCCCTGATAAACTGTGTGTCCCAAAAATTCCAATTCTTTACATCCAACGCAACATTTGGTTGGTCGGGCTGTTAAATTTGCCTCCCTAAGTCGATCAAACAGCATGTTCAGAGAGTCAATGTGTTCCTCAAATGTTTCTGTTGCTATAAGGATATCATCCATAAAATTTGTTATACAGGGATTATTCAGAGGATCCAATAATTTTCTCATCATTCTAGAGAAGACACTAGGCGCATTCTTCAATCCAAATGGCAATCTATTAAACTCATAGTGTCCTTCTGAGGTACTAAAAGCTAGGTATGGTCTAACCTCAGGCTTTACTGGAATCTGATAGTATCCTTTACTCAGATCCACTTTTGAGAAATATTTAGCTTTATTTAGTCTGGCAAACAGCTGATTTGTATCCGGCAATGGATCCACCTGTCCTTCTGTAATAGCATTCAGTCTCCTGTAATCTATACAGAGTCTATGTTCTCCAGAGGGCTTCCTTAAGAGTACAACACCGGAACTATACGAAGACTCACTGTGCGAAATAATTCCTTCCTTCAACAGATAGTCTATCTCTTCCTTCAAAGCTTTTTCCTTAGCAAACGGAATCGAATATGGTTTCATACAGACAGGTGTGGAGTCTATGAGTTTCATATCATATTCCAATAGGTTTGTATGCCCTGGTCGGTCTGTTAACACCTCTGCATGATTATTTAGAACCTGTTGCACTCTCTCTTTCTGAGTTTTCGTTAAATGTGTACTGATTTTCACCTGTGCTGCTGTCTCACAGGGGTGTAATGGATATTCAAATGATGAAAGTGGTTCCTTTTTCCTCTCCATGGCGATGGACAAGGTCAACAAGTGTGTCTCTTCCTGATGTTCTCTTTCCAAATATTTCTTCAGGAGATTCACATGATAGATTTTTTCTTTCCCCTTCTTATCTATCTTATAATTTGTTCTAGACACCTTCTCTAGAACGGTATATGGACCCTGCCATCCAATTTGTAACTTATTCTGACTCCCGGGCAAAAGAAGCAGTACTTTCTCTCCCACAGCCAAATTTCTGTCTTTCGCCTTCCTGTTATTATAGGCAGCATGTTTCTTCCTGGCTTGTTTCAAATTTTCATTGGCAAGTTTCCAGCCAGTTTTTAACCGAGTGGTCAGCTCATTCACATATTGGTATGAAGATGTAATGTTTTCCTCTGCCTTTTCATCAGTCCACGTTCTTAACAAAGCTACATATGGACCTTTAATTGTGTGGACCTATTTGTCCATGCACCGGTATGGTCTCTTCCACTCGAAGCTTTATAGTGATGATTTTTCCTCCCAGAATTATCATTCACAAAACGACCGCTACCAATTTTTCTTTTGGGGCTTTCTCCCCACTTAAAATTCTTGATGAGAGATTCCTCTCTACATCTTCTTCCTCCAGTTTGTTTAAGTCCGATTGAGGGATTTTCGGCTTATCCTGGGGTAAGACATCTTTTTGCACTCTCCGCATAGTGGCCATTGTAAAACAGTTAAGTGAAGCTTGTCCGTGAAAAGGGGCTTCCCATTCCATTTGGTCCACTTTATCAAATTTATATCTCTTTTTATTATCAGGCCTAATTTTGCCCCGTGGCGTGTCCAGGTCCTGATCCATGTTCCCACTTGTGGGTGTTCCCTCATGTGCTATGCTACACCTTTCTACAAAATTCTCAATGTCCCATCTTGCTTTGGGCCAATAATAATTGTGAGCCACCTTTTGAATGATGGTACCTATCTTCTCATGGTCCCCATCTGGTTTCACATGTAGGCTCCTTATTAATTCTGCCCTATATCTTTTAGGAAGAACCAGCTGTCCCTGACCTTTGGATCTAGCTCCAGTCTTCCTATACATCAACTTGTTTTTCATGTAAAAATCTCCCTTGCCTGGAGTTGTATGACAAGTTGACAATTTTCTGAAACAAGGCTTGAGTGTTTTATCCCCAGCCTGTGCCTTCCTCATCTCTTCTGGAGTGGTATCTAACATAATATCCTCCTCCTGTCTTGAGGTCGACCTGACCTGAAGGGTTGCCATATACACAGGTTTCCTTCTGCAACGGTCAGTGTCATGATTGTCCATCTGACAATTCTTACACCACCTTTTTCCTTGGTTGAAAGATTTTCTTTCATTATATTTCCTTTCATCGAATTGTGGGAATTTATTTTTATTTTCATACCGTGGCCTATCAAATTGGTGCTTACCTTTATTTTGATCCCTAGGATCAAATTTATTAAAGTTCTGTGGTGCCCTAAAGTTATCCACCTGTTTCTTTTTATTACCTGTTACCTCTGCTTGAGCTGCTTGATACCTTTCAGCAACATTTAGCAACTCACCCAGCCTCTCTGCACCTTGTTCCATGAGAAACTTTCTCAGGTCTGGAGCCATGGACTCTCTTAGTTGCTCTATAAGGACCATTTCCTTAAGATCTTGGGTTTTCCCCAGAGAAGTCCATTTCTCCAAGTATGTCTCTATTCGTGCAGAGAACTGGTGATAGGTTTCACCTGACAGTAGTTTAGCATTCCTAAATTTTTTTTCCTGTAAAACTCTGCATTCTTTTCATACCTTAACAAAAGAGCCTGCTTTAGCATGTCATAATTTTCCTGATCACCTCTGCTCATTTTTGCAAAAACTTCATAAGCTGCCCCACGAAGTCCCTGAGATAACTTTAAGCTCCACCTTTCTCTCTCTAACCCATACGTGGTAGCTAATAGTTCGTACCTATTTATATAGCTCTCAATATCATCGTCTTTCTCAACAAAATGATCTAAATGAAAGTTCATAGCTGAGGTTGAGGCTCCCTGAGTAACCGTAGCATCAGAGGCAAAGGGACTGGCACCATTTTCAGGAGCATGGCCTTGAAACTCAAACTCCCTTAGTCGTAACTCATGTTCCCTTTGTAATCTTTTTTCTTTTCTGCTTCCCTTTCTGCAGCTAATCCTTTCTTTCTCTTCTGCAGCTAATTTCTTCTCTGCTGCAGCTAATCTTTTGTCTTCTCTTTCTGCTTCCAATTTCTTAGCCTCTTTGTCAGCCTCAATCTGCAACCTCTTAGTCTCAGCCTCAGCTTCAAATTGTAACTTCTTAATTTCCCTTTCAGCCTCTAACCTTCTTTCGGCTTCTTTTTCTAATCTTCTTTCTTCGCGTTCAATAAATTTGTCACATTCCGTTGTGACATAGGCAACCATAACTTGCCCATCTAATCCTAACTCTTTTGCAGTCTGAACCGCAGCAGATCGAAATTTGGCCAGGTCCGCCATTGTCTATCAGGTAAATTTTTATAATGTCTACCCAACAATTCAATTTCTAACTATATATATAATGGACAACACAGGCACCGTGAGCTCAACCTTATTTTATTCCACCCAAGGATACCTTTTAATTCTTATATTCCCTGAAGTGAATTACCCCCAATATTTTTAATAGTTAAAGATTCAAAATCCCGGACGAGCCCCCAATATATGTGGTGAAGTGGGATGTTATAAATACTTATAGGGAACTTAGTGTACTGACTGAGATCAGCTGTGAAGGTATCTATATCTATTAAGAGTAGTGTATTATAGATAACCTTACTTGCTACCACATATCTATATATCTCAGTCAGAATTATTCTGGAATAGTGTGATGCTACGTTATGTGTCTAGGGTATGTGTATGATGAAGTGTAAGTCACAACAACAGACAGATAAACAATTTAATTTAATCCACTACTCTTGACAACACTGTGACACTCACATACATATAACACTCTACAAAGATATCTTAAAAGAGTCACTGATAAACTTTCAAATAACAATATGTATTCATTACTGGCATGAATGAATATGTGTCCTGATTCAACTACAAGGGAACCAGGAATCACAATCAATTTAAATTACAAGTTATGTACAGAATGTATTTAATATGAATATTGTATTGACATATATTATTACAAATGTTCTATGTGTGTCAGTTGTGTAGTAGTAAAATGAGGTAATACTGGTTTTGTTTTGTTCAAGCTCTGTTGGTATTTGTCATCATGACTTCAATAGTTTGTCTTTAGGGACTAGTATTGGAGATGTTCACAGTTCCTGATTTTAAGACAAGTAAATTCCCCTCTTAATGTTAATTTTACAAAGTCAGTTCAAGATGAGGGGACATAATGTTGAGCTCAGCTGGCCAAGTTAGCTTATCTGGCGTGATGGCGGCAGGAAAGGACTCCTCTGCTCGAATTCTCCTCTGGGCTCTGGAGACACCTCACTGATAGCTAAAAGGACCAAGGAGTATGCTGTCCGACACTGGATTCAGCAAAGCTCTGACCAGGTGCTGCTCAGTACCATCAAGACCACTGTCCCACAATTCATACGAATAAACACAGATACGTTGATTAGCAATGAATTCTGGCACAAACTGGCACAAATTCCCATCTGCTTATCTTCCAGGCTTTTATTTAGCCAAATATATGCTGGCTTCAACGCACTGATGCTTTATCAAGCTATTTTAAACAAGTGGTTTCGAACTAACGCTCCCAAGTGTGTATATCAGCGAGTCTGACCAATGAGCCCCGTTTCGACAAGTGTTTGAAAAAATGTTACCTTTCCCCGTTTCCCCTAACAACCAAGATAGTATTTATAGCCCGACCAATCGTGGTTAGGCTTTCATTTGTTGCGCTCCAATCAATTTGGAGTTTACATGGTAGGCTATTTCTGTAACGTAAATTTTTTTCAAACACGTAAAAAAAAAAAATCTTATGAGCAGAAATGATTTTATGCTGTCAGGCACCCCCAATATTTTATTTTGGGTATAATTTATTAATTCCTGGACTATTTGCGTAAAGTTTTACATATTATTTGTCAGCAAGCCCTAAGGAACCCAAAAATACAAATTTAAAGGAGCTACGTGGCTGCGTTCAAAATATGCAATTTCTTCTACCTCCTGTTTCGAAGATATGCTGTCTGGGTACTGTTATGTTCTCAACCGTAAACCCATCTAATGTTATCTTTTCTAATAAGAGTTTTTTATGATTTATAAACCTAACTCTGGGAAAGGGTAGTGTATTTTATCACTGTCCGTCTGAAAAAAAATTAGTGCATGTAGACTTACACGCGTGATGCATGCGTTCCTGATTTCCAGCCCTCCCCTCTCTCTTTATCCTTTTGTCCATCTGTTCGTTCGTTTTGGTAACGCAGTATAATTAATGTTAGGATTAATTTAGGTCATTACGCAGTACGTCTCAATGTTTTTTCTTAGAAATGCAGCACACGTTTCATTGAAGAAGGCGGGTAATAATACAGTAAGCTTTTATATCAACGTGAAAGCGTTACAATTTGCAGACGAAGCAGAAAACAAGGGGGATTTCGAGTACATTCTTTGTGACAGCACTGTTATTTTACCATTGCTCTTCTCTTTATTAATTTTATTTGTTAGGCTTCATATTTTCCTAATAATTTATATATGTGGATTAGAATATTTCATGACATATATATACACCTCTGGCTTCTGTCTTCAGCATGGCAGCGAACAGCCATTTTAGCTGATAAGGGTCAAGTGAGTATATTTAATATCTGTATTGATGAAAATATGTGAGCCGTCTTACAAATACTGGTCTTGCCTATACTGTACATAACCGTTGCCATGTACAACCCTAGTCTGGTAGGACAATTACATTCGCAGAAAAGACATCTCCTGGATGCCCATTTGTACCGAGTCAAATGCTATAACAAAAAATTCATTTCCGTTACGATGTTTGATTTGTTCATTTCGTTGCTTTAGTTTTTTTTCTTTTCTTTGGAAGTTTGTTGTTATGTATGCTGGTTAGTAGACTGGTTGAATGTGATTCATTCTGAAGTTTTGGTTAGTTGAAATGTTTGGTTTGTTTTGGTTTGCTCGACTTGTTCTTATTTTAGAAAGTTAATTAGGCTTGTTATTTGGTATGTTGAAAGGTCAGTTGATTCTTGTTGGTCTGCAGGTTGTTTTATTTTGTTCATTTGCTTAGTTTGTGCTTTGTTAAATTGTATGTGTTTGTTATCTGGGTGTCATGTCTCACAAAGTTGTACATTTTTCCATGACATAACCCAA
The DNA here is from genome assembly GCA_024509875.1 of Oreohelix idahoensis. Classification (NCBI taxonomy): domain Eukaryota; kingdom Metazoa; phylum Mollusca; class Gastropoda; order Stylommatophora; family Oreohelicidae; genus Oreohelix; species Oreohelix idahoensis. The sequence continues at coordinate 98,544 of JAMPIV010012072.1, forward strand.
GCAAGGCCGTATTACACTACTAGAACGACTTCACCTAAACAATACTATGGTTCACAAGTTCACAACTAGAATTAGGTAACCTAAACAACGCTCTAGTTTACAATTAGGATGACGTAACCCAAACAACGCTCTAGTTTAACCTAGAATGACGTAACCCAAACAACGCTCTAGCTTACAACTAGAATGACGCAACCTAAACAACGCTCTAGTTTACAACTAGAATGACGTAAATGAGAAGTGATAACTTTGGCATGAAAGATAAAGAAAGCAACTAAAAAAGAAACAAAAATTAAAGTGAAAAGGAACCAATAGACATTATTTTAAAAAAAAAAAGAATCAAACATTTGCACTGAGAAATTTAGACAGACGATCTTGGTGACAGGAGATAGACACGGGATTGTTCAATTGACATAACCTGATAAGCTCAAAAAATTTAAGGATAACACAGAATAACACAAAGCATAAGAGCCAATTGTGCCCATGTAATCGTTTGATCCATTTTTTTCGGTAGCATGCCCAGATAAAAGAAAAAATTGTTAATTCAGCTCGCTCTCGGGGCAATAAACTATTCCTTTGTGAAAACCGTAAATCGTGAATATTATTTCAGACAAGACAGAAAAGCGGACAGAAGCCATTTATTAAGTATCTTCTATGCCGCGCGGATGAAAGGCTTGCTCATGTTCCAGTCATAAAAGAAAATTCTTGCTAATCTCCAAACCAAATCTCTCCCGCCCCAGCAATTTACAATTAATTGTCTTTATTTAGACGTTATTTTCAGAACTGTCTGTTATTTTGCAGACAGAAACGTGTTGGTGACACCACTGAGGATACCCCTAGAACTGAATCGTCTGACCTGGCCAGCTCGTATATCCGGTGCTGCTGTAAACAGAACTTTCAGCGGGTTTGCTACAAACCACGCCAAAAGAAAAAGAAAACCGCGTGCAGGAAAAAAATCGCGTGACGAAGATGTCAGTACTTCCGGCGTCTTGGTTTGCGACACAATTTAAATAATCGAATTTTATTGGTCCCGACAACTCTGGCGGCAACGTTAGAAATAATATTTTAGTCACAATTAAAAAAAAAAAAAAAGTTTAATTTAATAAACTCTTGACTGTCTCTACTGACGTGAGATGTTTTTAGTTGAAGGCGGACGAAAATACATTTCAGCTGATCTGTTATTGTGCTGCTCAGCTTAATTCAATACATTCACATTGATATTTGCAGTGTCCTGAATCCTCTCTTGTTTACTATACTTTTTGTTGTATCGGGACACCTTTTTCTATTGTATAGTCTCTTTATATTGTATCGGGACATGCTTCTCTATTTAATAGTCTCTTTATGCTGTAACGGGACATGCCTCTCTATTGTATAGTCTATTTTTATTGTATTGGGACATGCGCCTCTATTGTATAGTCTTTTTTTTGTATCGGGCCAGGTTTCTCTATTGTTAGTGTCCGTAGTTATGATGTGCGACGGAACGAACGGAATAATTTGTCTTCTCTTTGTTACTTTCAAAATTGCCTCCACGGCTGGAGTTGTGGATTTTAAAGTTGCTACCATAAGTGAAATGGGTTCATTTTCGATACAAGACAACAGGAGGCTGAGACGCCTGGGAGTCATGACCCAAGTGGGCCCGCCCCCCTTAGAGTGTAAAGGAGTATATCGGGCCGAAACACTTGTCGGACGGGGGGACTCCTTCTGATGATCAGATTCCTTCCTGTTGTATCGCTCTGTAAAGAGTTTCCTATCATAGTTGCATGGTCAAACCAGTGACGATCGGGAAAAGACCGATTGACTTCTGGAAAGACAGATGACACTGGGAAAGACTAGAAACCGGCTGACCGGGTTAGCACCCCGTAAGCTGTATTCAATTGCTACAGGACCCAAAAATGATAGATGCCCCCAGGATTCACCGAAAGGGGGGGGGGGGAGGATGATGAATCCACAGGCGCCTCATTGGAATCGACCAGACCCGTTACATGGACTTCGAGCTCTGAACAACGGCTGGAATTTCCATGTGCCTTTGGTAGGGAATTCTCTACTCAGAGAGGAATGAAAATCCACAGAACGAAAAAGGGGCGTGAAAGGTCATCATGGGGAGATCAACAGCGCTCTGTATCGACGGATAAGACGTTAGAAGAACGCAGCCAGGAGTCAATCCACAGTGCTGAGTACATTCAAGTTGATCTGCCTGATGATGATCTCACACACTCTTGGACGGGAAGAGAGATGCAATCAAGTTTCCACCTGCCAGTGCAAAAGGGCTTTGGGAACAGCTGGACGAAGCCTTGGCAAAAAGAGTTGGATAACAACCTGAAGCAGATAACTTTGGAGAAGAAGCTGGAAATCTTCGGCGACATAATATATCTGCACTGTCGCAAAGTGTTCGGAGTGAGGGAGGCAAGGAAAAGTAACCCACCACGAAAAAGTAGAAGACAAATTAAAATAGAAGAAATCAGGAAACAGAAGAAGCATGCACGAAAACTGTTCAAGAACGCAATTGCCACAGAGAAGGAAGGGTTACGACAGGTTTTGGAGCACCTGAAAGGCCAACATAATGCCCTTTGTAGAGCAGAAAGGTTGTGCAGGAAGAAAAGGAAGACTCGAAGGGATAGGGAAAGATTTTTCAGGGAGCCCTTCAAGTTTGCCAAAGAACTGTTTGAGCAGCCACGGTCGAGTACGCTAAACATCAGGAAAGAAGGCATGGAAGAACACCTTAGAATAACATATTCAGATGGTCGCAAAGATCAGCCGCTCAGCAGCATGGCAGGCCTTAAATGGCCGAGTAAGCCAGGAGCTGAATTTAACACTAAGCCCCCAACGGTGCAAGAGGTAGGAAGCATTGTCCAGAAAGCTCGGTGCAAGTCAGCTCCAGGTCCTAATGGTGTTCCATATGTGGTATATAAGAGATGCCGAGGTGCTCAAACGACTGCTCCGTTTACTGAAGAATGCGTGGAAAACCCAGCTTGTAAGCAAGGAATGGAGAAAGGCGAACGGAGTCTACATCCCGAAGGAACAAAATTCCACATACATCAGTCAGTTCAGGCCAATCTCACTACTCAATGTGGAAGGGAAGATATTCTGCTCAGTGATGGCGAAAAGACTCACTACATACCTCCTGGCAAATGGGTACATTGACACCACCATTCAGAAAGGAGGTATCCCAGGTACACCAGGATGTCTAGAGCATGCCACAATGATCTGGGAAGCAATCCAAAAGGCAAAGTCTGACAGAACAAACCTCCATGTAATCTGGTTGGATCTAGCGAATGCTTATGGATCCGTTCCACACCAGATGTTGTGGCAGGCCCTAGAAATGTATCATGTTCCACAAGAGATTGCAGCAATGCTGAAGCTGTATTTCGCAGGGTTTTCTGTCAGATTTTCAACCAGAGAGTACACAACGAAGTGGATTGGCCTTGAAGTTGTAATTGCGAAGGGATGTACCATCTCTCCGATACTATTCGTGATGGCTATGCAGGTAATCCTCAATGCGGCTGAAGGAATGGCTATAGGTCCAAAGCTCGGTGGAATGTGTCACATGCCACCGCTCAAAGCATTCATGGATGACACAACAATTCTGACATCAGATGAACATCAGGCCCGGAGGATGTTAGCACGCCTGGATGAACTAGTCAGCTGGTGCAGAATGAGCTTCAAACCAAAGAAGTCGAGAAGCCTATCAGTCAAGAAAGGGAAGATAGCAGAGGTCATATTCATGGGACCCCAAGATGCAGCAATAGTGAATGCAGTCAGCGACTCATAGCTTGACTGCCTGCGTCAGGACCAGCGAACCAGAGCTGGTCAAGACCGTGCTCCACCTCCACGTGGTGGTCCTGGAAACAGTCTGCAGCAGTGCAGGCTGGCTGAGCGAGCAGGGATCGCAATGGGAGGGCAAACCCGGTCCTAAAAAATGCAGTGCGGAAGTCGGATGTGTCGACCGAAAGGTGCAGATATCACAGCTACGTTGTAAACAGGCACAACGCAACCACCGTCCTTTTCAGGGCGAACGAAGAAGAAGAAGAAGATATTCATGGTTTCCAACCAAAGAATCCCTACTGTCATTGAGAAACCTGTTAAAAGTCTTGGCAGGGTGTACGATGCCTCATTAAAAGACTCGAAGGCAGTGCAACAGACAATAGAAATGGCAGACAGAGGACTACAGATCATAGACCAAAGCAGACTCCTGGGAAAGTTCAAACTGTGGTGCCTGCAGTTCATGTTGATACCGAAGTTGCTGTGGCCACTGCTTATATATGAAATAAGCACAAGTACAGTGGAAGCTATAGAGCAGAAGGTCAACAAGTTCATAAGAAAATGGCTAGGAGTACCACCAGGTCTGTCAGATGTAGCACTGTACTGCAAAAAGTCAAAACTTCTGCTTCCTTTCAAGTCAGTTGTTGAAGAGTACAAAGTTGGAAAGGCAAGGCTTGCAATGATGCTACGCGAGTCAGCTGATGACGTGGTTAAGTCCATTCAGCCCACACTGAAAACGGGAAGGAAGTGGAGAGTGTAAGAAGCTGTTGAGGCTGCCTAAGAGTCACTCAAACTGAGGGAGGTAATCGGATACACACAAACGAATAGACGGGGATTTGGTCATGGAGACATCCGCTGGTGGTCCAAGGCATCAAGCAGGGAGCGCAGAGACATGGCAGTTCAGGAGATACGAGGAGCTGAGAATGATAAGAAGTTGCAAAAAGCAGTGCAGCAGGTCCAACAAGGCCAATGGACTACATGGGAAGGAGCCCTGCAGAGGTCCTTGACATGGAATGATATATGGCATATGGCACCGCTTAGGCTCAGCTTCGTTGTTAGATCAATGTATGACCTGCTGCCGTCGGCCACCAACCTTGTGAAATGGGGAAAGTCGGATGATGAGCAGTGCCCCCTGTGCCAGGGGAGGCAGACACTTGAACACGTGCTCTCAGCGTGTAAGGTGTCATTAAGGCAAGGGCGATACACTTGGCGCCATAACAAAGTGCTAAATGAGCTTGCTGTGACAATAGATCTGGCAAGGATGAAGGCGAATAGCAAACCCAGGCCGATCACCGCAAATACATACTTTCTGAGGGCAGGAAAGTCAGCACTCCCCAAACCGAGTAAACCTGGTAGCAGTTTACCATCTCTTCTTGACTGTGCAAACGACTGGGAGATGGCGGTAGACCTACCTGGACGAGGGGCATATCCAAAGAGTATCAGAAAATCGCGGAGACGGCCGGATAAAGTGCTTCATTCTTCAGCAACGCTTTAGGTCATACTGATTGAACTGACCGTGCCATTTGAATCCAGATTAGACGAGCAACATTCGTTCAAAGCGGCCAAGTATAGTGATCTGGCCGCGGATCTGAGACACGATGGGTTCACTGCAAGGGTTATGGCTATTGAAGTGGGCGCAAGAGGGCTTGTGGCTGCATCAGTGTATGATCTATTGAAACTGTTGGGGCTGAGGGGACAGTCGAGAACAAGGGCACTGAAGAGGCTTAGTGAAACTGCCGAAAAGGCATCAGGCTGGCTGTGGAACAACCGCAATGGGCAATGGAAATCGTGACAATAAACGCTGCGGTACAGAAAACACCAGGAATTTTTATAAGTCCACAATACGCTGAGTTTTTGGGTGTACTAGTGAAAGGGCTGTGGCTGAGAGGCGACAGGCGGTGTATATTATAAGGGGTGTCAGGCACAGAATTTCTGTGGCGAGCGCGCAGTGGCTAGACTCGTCGGCTTCGCGCAGGTGACTCAGTGTGTGTCCGTAGTTGTGATGTGCGACGGAACGAACGGAATAATTTGTCTTCTCTTTGTTACTTTCACAATTGCCTCCACGGCTGGAGTTGTGGATTTTAAAGTTAATACCATAAGTGAAATGGGTTCATTTTCGATACAAGACAACAGGAGGCTGAGACGCTTGGGAGTCATGACCCAAGTGGGTCTCTCCCCCCCCCCCCCCCCCCCCCCCCCCCCCCCCCCCCCCCCAACCACTTCTCCTACCCACCCCACCAAAACAAACAACCCCCCCACCCCCCCCCCCCCCCCCCTCACCCCCAACCCACCCCCCCCCCCCCCCCCCCCCCCCCCCCCTCCCCCCTTTAGAGTGTAAAGGAGTATATTGGGCCGAAACACTTGTCGGACGGGGGCACTCCTTCTGATGATCAGATTGCTTCCTGTTGTATCGCTCTGTAAAGAGTTTCCTATCATCTTCTTAGTCTCTTTATGGTGTAACGGGACATGCCTCACTATTGTATAATCTCGTTTTATTGTATCGGGACCTGCCTCTATTGTATAGTCTCATATTGTTGTATAGGGACATGTTTCTCTGTTGTATGGGCTCTGTTTCTTGTATCTGAACAAGTTTCTCTGTTGTATAGTCTCGATTTGGTGCGTAGGGTAATGTTTCTCTATTGTATGGTCTCTTTTTGTTGTATAGGGACATGTGTGAACGGATTGATGACGTCATTATATAAAAGATACCCTCAATTCTATCTAACATAAGAGACAACAGAGACTGATGACGTAATTCATAATTAACCTATAAAACAAAAGAAACTTAACATAGACACAAAAGACAGTTATTGGAAATGACGACAAGATGACGGTAACGTTACTAGTGCAGTATCGATGACATATACATTGGTGGTACACAAATAATTGTAACCAGTGGTTTAAGCCAATAGATTCATTGGACTAAGGGACATCCGTTATGAAGACTAATGTTTAGCAGTCTTTAGCTACTGACCTTGCAACGAGATGGTCGTGATATTGAGACAGACCGATGTTGAAGTAGACTCAGATAGACTCAAGCTATTTTATCCCCTGACATTGGACAGTGTATTTCTTGCTTTGATGCAGAAATGGTATGAATTCGCTCGATGTGATATATTATGAATTCGCTCGATTTGATATATTATGAATTCGCTCGATTTGATATATGTCAATGACAAACAGTCATTTGTGTGTAAGATCGAACATTGTTAGAATAGTTTTTTTGGATCTTATTATTTTGGAGATTAGCTCCCTAATTGTCTTCCACTCTCCCATCGTTCAAAATACACCAGCTTCTTAGTTGGTTTTGACGATGACATTCTGCATTACACAACAGCTACATACGAAACTGGAATAATACCAAATACTCTTTGGTACCAGTTTCCAACGTAATATAATAGAGTAGGACATTGTAATCTGCAACCGACACTATAATTATATGATCAAATCGTCTGTGAAAATTGGAAGACTTGTAAAATAAAGTTATTGTTGGAACTTCTATCATGGATTAGTTCTGCATTCAGTTTGGATGATCTCTGATGAAAGAGTACTACATTATATGTCACACAAAGTCCAAGGAAACCGAATCAAATAAAAACCTGGGTCCCGTAAAATATCGAAGAGAATTTCTACCTCTGGTGAACCAAACCAGTACTCTCGTTTTATGACTCTTCAGAAACACTTATTAGAAGGAAAAAGAGAAAAGATAAAAATATAAAATAAACTTTACCCAGTATGTAAAACGGGTACATACTTAGAGGGCAAGATTAGGGCGCCCTGTCACACATGTTTCTCTATTGTTTGGTCTCTTTCTGTTGTATCGGGACATATTTTTATGTTGTATAGTCTCTTTTTGTTGCGTAAGGACATGTTTCTATATTGTACGGTCTCTTCCTGTCGTATAGGGACATGTTTATTATATGGTCTCTTTTTGTCGTAATGGGACATGTTTCTCTGTTTTATAGTCTCTTGCTGTTGCGTAGGGACATGTTTCTCTATTGTGTGGTCTCTTTTTGTTGTAACGGGACATGCTTCTCTTTTGTATGGTATTACGTACGCCAAAGTGTTGTAGACAATTAAAGTTGATATTACAGTACGGTTCATGAATCATTGGTATATATTGTGAGAGCCATATTGAAAGCTGTACTCAATGTTAGAATGTTGCAAATGTAAGTTCTTGGCGAATGATCAAACATACAACTTTGGCGAACCGTAACATGTAACACAGACAAAGGGTCAACTGTATAAAAAAAACCAATCAGCAGGCAAAGTCCTCTCCACGATACAAATATTTAATAACATGTTCCATCATATTTAAACAAGGCTCCAAGACTCCAAAGTAATAATCTGAACAGTGCGATATGCAACTACTGTCAGGTCCGTCTTCATAATACAACTCTAGCCCGGGCATCTTTGTCAAGCATCTTACTAGTTTCTGCAGTCAAATTGTATTTCGTCAAAGTCTGTCTTGACGGACAATAAAAATCACTTTTTTATATATAACACCGATACTCATCCCTAAATATACGCCTTTCAATCTCAGGCTTAAATACATAAAGTGTCGGCTCTCATTGAACTAGGATCACTTTTAACTTGGAATATAATATCTTATGACGGACACCGTGATGAGTCTACACACATATGCGTCCGATCTAGTCGGCAGACACTAGCGATCTCTCCGAAAAACACCCTCCAAGGTTAGCCGTTCGAATTCCCGCCAAACGCTTCTACGTCACACCGGAAAATTCCATCCTATTGCAGTAGAAATGGTACGCTGTTCACTAACAGTGTGTTACCGTGTTAGTCCGTCCTGCACACAGCTATAGTCCTCGATAAGGCCTACGCCTATCCGCAGAAACACGGCGTAACATATGGTCTCTTTTTGTTGTATCGGGTCATGTTTCTCTATTGTGTAGTCTCTTCTTCTTGAATCTGGACGACAATAATTTTTAAACAAAGTTTTACTATCCTTTTAACCAAGGAAAACAATCCGTCGGTTATATTAGAGCACATCTACACATATAAAAGACCCTGTTGTCTGGATATGACTGATTACGGTGGTATTGTACATCGTCTGTGATGTAGATGATGTCGTGATGGCGATCACGATGGTGTTGTCTTAGCGCAGATTTGAATTAAGATGGCATCTCTCTATTCAGATCATAGCAAAACAAGGTGATTTCAGCATTGCACCTTATGGGAGAGTTCGTTATTTTTTTTTTAAACTCTCGTTAGCACATTCATGAATAACGTGTATTTCCGCTATTCCGGAGTCGCGCTGGTCAAAATCTTTCTAGTGTGTTGTTACAGTTCAGCAGTCGCGCTCGTAGATGACGAAATAGAACATGATGAAGAAAATGATGATTGTCTACATAAGTTGAAGTCAAATGTGAATTTATTTTCCGAGAAAATGTCATAAATAGAGCAGAGACTCCGACGCCTAGCTGAGCCACAATTGGATGAGGTCCAGTGCGGATTCCGAGCAAACCGAAGTACTCAAGACCTAATCTTCACACTCAGACAGCTGAGTGAAAAGGCCCTTGAGTATAAGAGTGAGATCCATCTTTGTTTCATAGATCTGGAAAAGGCGTTTGACATGGTCCCCTGGAGCAAACTTTGGGACTGTTTGGCAAGGAAGAACATTCCATCACCTCTGATTCATGCTATACAGAACTTCTACATGTCTTGCAGAAATTAAGTGAGGAAAGCAAACCATAAGTCAGAAGAGTTCAGGACCACCACTGGTGTAAGACAAGGTGATATCCTGTCACCTTATCTTTTCATACTCCTCATGGACGATGTCATCAAGGCATGTAAGGAGAGAACAAGAAAGTATTCAGTGGGGTACTGGAAGATGAGACAGGTATATATTTCAGAGCTGGCATTTGCTTATGATGTTGCCCTGATTGCTAAATCAGAGGCACATCTCCAATCCAACCTGCAAGTCTGGAAGGAAGAGCTGGAGAAGAGAGGGATGGTCATAAGCAGCTCTAAAACAAAATCCATGGTGATATCACGAGAAGAAAGAAGACATCAGATTAAGCTGAGAGAACAGGTCCTGGAGCAGGTCGATCACTTTAAATACCTCGGAGCTATTATAGACCGAAAGGGAGGCATCAAAGAAGAGTTGGCCACTCTAAAAGCAGCGGCTGGGAGACTTTTTCAGGCCATAAATCGAGGATTCCTCAGCAAGAGAGAGGTTGGTAAGAAAACGAAGATGGCTGTATACCACTCCACCTATGTCCCAGTCTTGACATATGGATGCGAGTCATGGGCAATGACTACAACCCATAAAAGCCAGATCCAAACCTCAGAAATGAGGTATCTGAGGAAGGTGGTTGAAGTAACAAGAAGAGACATGGTCCGCAACCAGACGATACGTCAAGGCCTTAAATCCCACCCTCTGCAGACCCAAGTAGAACAGTCCCAACTAAGATGGTTTGGCCATATCTGCAGAATGGGAGAAGATCGGCTACCACGACAAGCATGGGAAACAAAGAGCCAGGGATCCAGACCCCCAGGACGACCCAGAGTCCGCTGGGAGGACAACATTAGACAATCTTTGAAGGACCGAGGACTAGAATGGAATAAGGCCAGGAGGAAGACAGCCAATAGGATAGTCTGGCTGTCTCTCTTCCAAACCTCTACACCTCACGGTAGAAGGGGAACGACTAAGTAAGTAAGTAAGTAAGAAAATGTCATTAACCGAAATGTTTACATTACAGGCCAAACTGTCTCCTATTTACATATGTGAGTCAGACGACAATAATTGATAATGTTATCAGACCTAAAGGTCTTTTACATTTGGACATGTGCTCTAATATAACTGACTAGGTTGATCGGGACGTGCCTCGTCAAAACGAGGCAAAAGTTTTTTTTTTTTTTTTTAAACATATAAAAAACGGAACTATCACCGGTCGTTTGTGTGCAGATGTTTTGTGTGAGTTGACATAACAATATTTACAGTGACCTTGCTCACTACATTCAGATCGAGATGACTTCTGTCACAGTTATCATCAGATGTTTCGTGTGAGTCGACACAACGATATATACAGTGAACTTGCTCGTTACATTCAAATCTATATGATTTCTGTCACAGTTATCATCAGATGAGTTGTGTGAGTCGACATAACAATACTGTCATGATTTGATTGGAAATGACGGCCCCTTTAATCTGAGTCCAAACAGTTATCTCATAAATTAAAACTGAGAATCATAAAGTGTTATATATATTCTGCATTTCTGTATGGTGCAGAAACATGGACGATGAATAAGCATTTGGAAGAAAGAATTGAGGCTCTTGAAATGTGGATATATAGAAGAATGGGGCGTATCTCATGGAAAGAGATGAAAACAAATAAGGAGGTCCTAGAAAATCTAGGTATGAAAAGAGAACTAATGAGAGAGGTCAAAGTTCGGCAGCTAAAATACTTTGGCCACATAAAAAGGCATAACACCTTGCAGAAGACCATAACAGAAGGGAGAGTTGAAGGAAAACGTGCAAGGGGAAGACAGCGCTATAAGTGGGAAGATAACTTCAAGAGATGGACGGGAAAGAGTCTATCAGAGTGTACCACCAAGACAAGAGACAGAAGACGTTGGAGATCCATTACAGCCAACCTCCGTTGTGGAGATGGCAACTGATGATGATGATTAATCTGAGTGGTCTACCTGTTTTCTCTCTATCTCTTGTCTACGCCCACTTTTCTGTCATTTTTGCGCTAACAGCTCTAATTCTGTGGTTAGCCATCAATGTTGTATTTGTCAGGCTAAACCCACCCCTTTTTACGTGAACTAGCGGCAAATTGTACCCAAGTCTTTTATGTAGCGATTCTTGGGGGAAGCGGCAAGTTTCAGTCTCTTTGAGTTACAGAGTCCTCGTCAGCACGGGGAAAGTCCCTGTCTTTTATATTTGCCGTCCTCGTCTTTCGTCACGAACGAATTACCCTGGTAAAACGGTGAAAGCGTGCTAACGTTACGTCTATTTCCTCGTCTCACGAGGCGACCGATGACTCTCTCGTAAGTCCTACGTCTTTTTGTTTCATCTCGAGCGTGCTGAGAAAAACTCGTTGAACACCTGTGGGCTCTATCTCACTACGAGAGAAAGTCGTTAAGTAGGTTACAAACAGTATATATATATATATATATATATATATATATATATATATATATATATATATATATATATATATATATATATATATATATATATATATATATATATATATTATATATGTGTATATATATGTGTATATATATGTGTATATATATATATATATATATATATACCACGGCAGACTAGTCGTTCTGTTCGCGTTCAGTCTACAAGGTGGTCATCATGGATTTAATTACCCACCGCCTAATGAAAATCGCCAGTGTTTACGGGCTGTCGGCGTTGCCTTCCACTCATCGGGGCAACATTGTCACACCAATTGACGCCCCATCACCGTGGAGTATACACACGTAACAGCCAAGAAGAAGCCAACGATATCAAGTCCTCGGCCCCTGTGTGTTCCAGTCATCATCATCATCCCTTATCAGAGGACATATCCCTCGGGTCGCTTCTGGATAACCTGCTTGCCAGACTGATTCGTATTGGATTTACATACCTCGATCAGTGAGCGCAAATCGTCTCAGCCATATTTAATTTGATTCGCTTATTTTGTGGTGGCCACCGCAGCAAAATGTGTTAGTTCCTAAGATTTATTAAGTGCTCCAGAGGGAGCTTATCTCCATAGCTTTAGTACAACAAGTGTGTGGAACTGTGTAAGTGTTTCCTATCGGAGGACTACCGCCAAGCATTGTCTACCTTGAAGGACCGGCCGTTTTCATTATTTGACAACTGGGGGCCTAATTCCTTTAATTAGATAAGACCTTGGTGTCAGGAAGTGTACGGTTGATGGTGTTGAGTGAGGCAATTTGCTTGTGTGTGATTAAGCCCATGAGTGTGTTAGTTTGTGTGCTGTGATTGTGATTTTCTGGCCTTCAGAGTCAACGAAGGCCTTACTTATTTTCTTTGATGTTGTGGTTTTACTTTTAATAAACATAATATCTATGATCTGTGGTCAGAATCTCCTCTATTCAAACTGTCACTTAATGTTATGCCGTATGTCCTTACTGTAGTAGATTAGTCTATTTGAACATTGGAGGACGGGTGGGAGATTGACATCATAAAAGTCAGTGGGAGTATGGTGGAGAAGTAGACTCACTACTCTCCAGAAGTCAGATCTCTCCCAATAATTTCATTAGTGACTTTATTCTCTCTCTTTCACATTACATCATTCATTGTCTGTCTACACTCACACATTCTCTTTTTTTCCATACTTGCGACAAAAATATACAATGACCTTGCTCGCTACATTCAGATCGAGATGACTTATGTCACAGTTATCATCAGATGTTTTGGGTGAGTCAACATAACAATATATACAGTGAACTTGTTCGTTACATTCAGATCGAGATGACTTATCTTACAGGTATCATCAGATGTTGTGTGTGAGTCGACAAAACAAAATATACAGTGAACTTGCTCGTTACATTCAAATCTGGATGATTTCTGTGACAGTTATTGTCAGATGTTTTTGGTAAACTTCCAAACAGCAACAAGAATAACAGGAACAACAATAAAGACATCAACGATGAACTTATTCTTCACGTTCATATGAATTGTTCAGGTCAGAAAGTTGTAGACCAATGGCGAATTAACACCTTCGTGGGTTCACATGAACAGCCAACGTATCGGCGCATTAATTTTTCTTCAGCAGAGACCAAACAGACAGAATCAATCAACAGATGAATATTTGATAAGCGACTATGCCAATGCTACATTTGGTAACATATATATATATATACATTGTTTTTTCTGTTCAGTGATATTACATTAAGTGTAAACTTTGTCAGTCACTGACTGCTCTTATTCCAATCAGTTAAAGTTACTGTACACATTGAACGAAACATTTCAACATTTTAGGACCTGTTTTCACGTCTGTGCGGATATGGGGATTTTAGAAAAACCGGAAGTTAACACATCGAAGCCAGGTATGCTCAATTTGAATTCGCTTAATCAAGTATGACATAGCGGCACTCGAAAAAATATATTCCATATTGATTGTTCCCGAAACGGACACAGCAAAATGTTTAACACGTCTACCGTGTTTACTTTGATAGCAATGTCGTGACATTTCTCATGTCATTGTGACCGACGTACAATTTTGGCATCTACGATGATTTAATACGAGGTTCTGAATAGATAGCCAAAGGTGAATTTCTCTGCGTCTCTTAACATAGATTTTAAAACGTTCATATTTTATTCACGTCGAAGTAGATAAAATGGTACAGTACTTTTGTGAATTGTATTTGTCCAAACTTCTGGATAACTATTTTGTTTTCTTCTGAAAGCATGTGCAACTGAACTTTCAGTGCATTCGATATACACATGGAGTATTAAGAAAATGACGGATTAACATTGTCGGAATGGATAAATATTTGGATATTGAGAGTTCCAGCACTAATGTTTTATCATCCCTCAATATGACAATGGTTGTGACGCCACTGACTGCTGCTGACCTAATAAACAGTTTAAGAAACGCGTCATCAAAAGAGAGCCACGTCTTAAGTGACGCCGATAAACAGAGAGTCATTATCATCGCTGTTTTGATGGCATGTAAGTTTTATAGTCGTTATGTTCTTTTCCTGACATACATGTGTTTTTTTTTTTTTTTTTTGGTGTCGTTTAAAATGTTGTTATGTCGGCATATATCTGTGATAACCTTTGTTGTTCTGTGTTCTTTGTTGTACCACTGTTTGTTAAAAAAAAAAAAAACAGTTAAAAGATCCTGGTACACGCCCATTGAGACATATTGGGAATATGGTGCTAGGCCCATATTTTCTTGACCATCGGCACACTAGGGGTGATGTGGTTGGTTCTCGGTAGAATGACCACTGATATGTGGTCAGCATCACCCCGGTCGCTTTAACGTTCCCAGAGTTGCTCTGGTACCCAATGTATGAGGCTGGGTCGACCCCAGAGCCGTTTGTGGTCTAAAAAATCCCGCCACAACTGGGGATCGAACCATGGACCACCGAGCCAGGAAGCACTGCACTAACCACTGCGCCACCGCGGCTCAGCAACTGTTTGTGTTAAAAGCAAATTTCAATATAATTAACACAATGATTGTGTGTTAGTTTTGTAGTACTCGTATAATAGTCATCCTCACCATCATTTTCAATTATTATGAAGCACAGAGCAAACACTGCAGCTTGTCCCCTTTCAGGAAGTCTGCAGCAAGTCTTCACATGCTCTCATGGTGGTCCTTTCTGTAGAACTTTGTATAACATGATAAGGTTGCCAGTCTCATGCACAACCCTCATATTAGTTCCTCATATTAGTTCCTCATATTAGTTCCTCATATTAGTTCCTCATATTATTTCCTCATATTAGTTCCTCATATTAGTTCCTCATATTATTTCCTCATATTATTTCCTCATATTAGTTCCTCATATTAGTTCCTCATATTAGTTCCTCATATTAGTTCCTCATATTAGTTCCTCATATTAGTCGCCCTGTTCAACATTCCCGAGGCAGACATTAGTCCATTCTTTATTTGTCTCATCAGAAACCGCTATCATGTTACAGATTGCTAACTCTGTATTTACTGCTGATTTGGGTAATAATAATAGTAATTTTAACATCCCTGTTACTCCTCGTATTGCTACCGTCGCTGTTGCTGCTACAACTTGCTTCAACAGCTAATGTTTCTACTGCCTCCACCAAAATTCTCCTGTCACAATCACTCACACTTATACTACTGCAGTAACTGCTTTTCTATCATCAACACAGATTCTATTAATATCAAAGCTTTTACAGCTACAACCATTAATATTGCTGCGTTCACTATTATTTTATAATTAATTTTAATTGCCTTACTTCCTACTGACTTAATCATTCCTTGTCTAACCAGGCGTGTAGAGCTTGACAGAGCTCCATACTATCCAATCGGCTGTCTTCTTCCTGGCCTGGTTCCAATCTAGTCCTCGGTAATTCAGAGATTGTCTAACGTTGTCCTCCCACCGAACTCTAGGTCGTCCTGGAGGTCTGGATCCCTGGCACTTGGTGTCCCTTATTTGTCGTGGTAGCCGATATTCTGCCATTCTGCAGACATAATAAGTAACGTTATTAATGCTGTAATAACGTTACTGTAGTCAATGTCAAACGTGAGTAACGTTATTACTGCTATAATCAACATTATTGCAGTAAACATCAATTACAAGTACGACATTTAGGAGACGTGGTAACAATGGGACAAGAATGAGGAACAAGAGATACAGGAAGTCAGACAGAGAGAAAGAGAGAGAGGGAGAAAAAAGAAAAGAGAGAACATTCGATAAGCTGACAGCATGGCGTCAGAGGTTGATACTAACAGAACTCAGTGGCAGTACTAGAGACAGGAGTTGTGGAAAGTGTCACGGATTGCCTCCCGTGCTTTGCAGTAGATGTCCAGCAGTGGCCGAAACTCAAGAGTATCTACTATGGGCCTTCAAATGTATCTACTTCGCACACGATTATTCTTGGCAGAGTGGAAGATAGAAGGATAATGATGCTTCTATCTCAAGTGCAGAACATTTAAAATGATTAAATCGAAGTTCAATATGTATAATTTCAAATAACATATGTAAAAATCATTTAGTTTCAACAAGGGTTTAAAAGAATGAATAATATTTTGTTTCAGAAAAGTATCATCAATGTTCTGATGGGATAAAAGTTTATAAATGAGTTCACGTGGCAGCTTATAGGTTTCACTTATCTGCCACTGGTAGGTTCTGCTCCCGCTGATGGGTTGGTTCTCGGTAGATTGATCACTGATAACGCTCGTCGCTGGTCAAGGATGTACGGTGTAACACGTTCCCAGAAGTGTCAGGGAGTGTCTACAAAGTTGGTCCCTCGTCTTGAAGCTCAGGCCACTGTTCCTTTCTTGTTCCAGAGATGGTACCGTCAAATTGTACTACCACCAACAACTATGGTAAAAGAATAGAAACGAAACGCTCTCCTGAGTATTGCGTTTCCCGACATATACTTATGTGTCCCCTGTCTCTTATTCCACCATCCAATCTACTCAGAATTTACCCTTGATGAGAATTAAACATAATCCCTCGAGAGAAAACTTTCTTTACATTTAAATTGAATAGCTTTATCTTTATTTTATATTTAAATGAAAAGGTTAATAGAACAGATAGAATATGTTTACATTTACATCTCCACTGACTGAGAAGTATTCACAATATAAATTGAATATGTTTTCATTTATATCTACACTTGTTGAAAAGTTTGCAACTTTAATTAATTTTGAAGTGAATATGTTTACATAGACATTTACACTGGTTTGAAAATGTAAATATTACACTTAGGATGTCCATCGTTTCTTTCATCTTTCCCTTCCTGCTCCATATGGAACTCGGAACTACCTAGGCTTTTAGTTCTCTTTAAGAAACTAGCGATAAGCAGTCACCAGCCGTTGCAGTGGTG
The DNA here is from genome assembly GCA_024509875.1 of Oreohelix idahoensis. Classification (NCBI taxonomy): domain Eukaryota; kingdom Metazoa; phylum Mollusca; class Gastropoda; order Stylommatophora; family Oreohelicidae; genus Oreohelix; species Oreohelix idahoensis. Next base: position 115,822 of record JAMPIV010012072.1, read on the forward strand.
GTTCATGAAATCATCATTCTATACGCTGAGGTTGCCGGCCTCAAATGACTTGGACATCCACTATCGATTTTCACACATTAATATTCACATAGTAATATATAAATATTAGTTCACATGTTAATAATAAAAAATATAGAATATAAAATGGCAACTTACGCCAATCCTTGCTCGCAGACTTGTTGCTCAGATGAATGAAGTTAAGGCACTTGACTATGCCTTTTACACGTGTTCTTGGGTCGTTACTTTTATAAGATAATTCCCTCTATGACTCCGTGTGTTTCAGTTTCCTCAGCCTTCCTTATTAAAATGATTTTCATGGGCTCTGTAAGTCCTTCAAGATTGTTCCACAAAGTCCGGTCTGATAAATGGAAATTCTGAATTCTAATTTCTGGCAAGGTCTGGTTGTGTCGTCTTTGGCAAGCGATTTCTCAGAGTGAATTAAGACTGCGAAAAGGTCCGGTTATATTACCTATCCTACCCCCGCATCTGTTTGTTATGAAGCTACTAAGAGCTTCAATCATTTCAAACATGCTTGTTGGGTGGGGTAATTTCAAAGCATTCCGACATGGAAAAATTTTGAGCGTGATGCAAAGGTCACGTCTCCCATATATGGCAATAAAACATCCAATGCCTGGTGTAAAGACTCACCAACACATCTGTAAACTCATACGACAATGTGTTTCAGATGTAACAACATATTACTTTCAGATAAAGTAATGTCTTCGTGAAAGTCGGACAAGAAACGATTATGTTATTCGTGTCTGTCCAAAATTTGTTGCACAGACGAGTAATCTTGTTATCTGTTGCTTGAGCACACACCTTTACGCGAAAACTAAGCAGACCAATATGGGTTTTACCTGCAATAATCTCAGCAAATCTGTGCCGCGCCTAGCTAATGTGATGCTTTATCCCCAACAAGGAGTGTCAAATGTTTTGACAATATCAAATATCTGCTACATAACAGAGAAAGAAAAAAGTGCTGACCAAGGAAAAACACGCAATTAGTCAGTACAACAATTTAAAATAATTACTGCCGGAGTGAAAGAGAGATCGAGACGGGGTCGCCCCAAATCCATCTTGTCACAGAAATGCATGATACCCTAGGGCAGTCTATCTCAAAGGGTGGTACGCCGACCATCACAGCACGTGAAAGGTGTTCAAGGGACACGCGGCAGAATTTTTCACTTTATTTTTTTTATACCTTTTTTATGTGTTGGAGTCATCATCAGCTGCCATTTCCACATTGACGACCGGCTGCTGTCTCTTGTCTCGATGGTGCACTCTGATAGACTCTTTCCTGTCTCTTGTCTCGATGGTGCACTCTGATAGACTCTTTCCTGTCTCTTGTCTTGATGGTGCACTCTGATAGACTCTTTCCTGTCCATCTTCTGATGTTATTTTTCCACTTATATCGCAGTCTTTCTCTTGCACGTTTGCCTTCAACTCTCCCTTCTGTTATGATCTTCAGTAAGGTGTTATGTCTTTTTATATGGCCAAAATATTTTAGGTCTAATTTTTATCTCCTTTATTAATTTTCTTTTAATTCCTAGGTTTTTTAGTAACACTAAACTCGCATAAGGGGTATACTGGTAAGATTCAACTATCATAAGGGGCTCCCCCCCCCCCCCCCTCCCAACACTAAACTTTCATACGGGCTATGCAGGTAACACTAAACTCCCATAAGGGTATATCGGCAACACTAAACTCTCATAAGGAGTGTGCCGGTAACACTAAACTCTCATAAGTGGTACGCTAGTAATACTAAACTTTCATAAGTGGTATGCTAGTAACACTAAACTCTCATAAGGGGTACACCAGTAACACTAAAATCTCATAAGGGGTACGGGACCTAAGACGCGCCAAAAGTGAGGAATACAGTTAGCGACCCATAGCTAGACTGCTTGCGTCAGGGTCAGCGAACCAGAGCTGACCAAGACCCTATTCCACCTCCAAGTGGTGGTCCTGGAAACAGACTGCATCACTGCAGTCTGGCTGAGTGAGTAGGGATCGAAGAGGGAAGGCTAACCCGGTCCCAAAAAATGCTGTGCTGAAGTCGGATGTGTCGGCCGAAAGGCGCAAATATTGCAGCTTTGCTGTAAATGGATACAACGCAACCAACGTCCTCTCAAGGACGAACGAAGAAGAAGAAGAAGATAAGGGGTACACCAGTAACACTAAAATCTCATAAGGGGTACACCAATAACACTAAAATCTCATAAGGGGTACACCATTATTGTAAGTTTGAGAAACACTGACCGAGGGCATGCTAATGTTGATCTAAAAAGACACGTTCAAAGTGTAACTGTGTGATATTAGTACTGCTTTCATTTGAAACAATGAGTTATTGTACACCGAATCTATGTCTATTATAAATCACATCTTTGATTATTTTACAGCACATCTATGACTATCATCAATCACATCTTTGACTATTATACATCACATCTACTACAATTATGCAATATTTATATGACTATAATACACCACATCTATGACTATTATTCACCACATCTATGACTATCGTACTCCGCATCTATGACTATCACAGATCACATCTATGACTATTATACACAAATCCATGACTATTATACATCGTATCTACGACTATTATGCATCCCTTTTATGACTATTATATACCGCATCTACGAGTCTTGTACCCAACATCTATGACAATTATACACCATTTATATGACTATCATACACCACATCTACAACTATTATACACCACATCTATGACTATTATACACCACATCTATGATTATCATACACTATATCTATGACTATTATACACCACATCTATGACTATTATTCACCACATCTATGACTATTATGGAACCACCAGAGACGCAGCTGAATGTTCCTGAGGCTGAAAATGATCTAGACGTAAATACAGACATTCTGCAAAGGGAAGAAATCATCACAGCTATCAAAGAGTTAAAAAATGCAAAAGCTCCTGGTCACGACAATTTAAATGTTGAGTTATTTAAGACAAACCCTGAACTAGCAGCAGAACTATTAGAACCACTATTTGCACAAGTCTGGAAAACAGAGACAACACTAATGGAGTGGAATAAAGGAGTAATTGTTAAATTGCCCAAGATGGGCGACCTTGCAGACTGCAACAACTGGAGAGGAATTACTCTCCTCTCAGTTCCCAGTAAAATACTAGGCAGGATAATTATCCAGAGAATTTCAAAAGCAGTAGACCATAAACTGGGGAAAGAACAATCGAGATTCGAGAAAGAACAGAAGGTGTGCAGATAAAATATTCACCATCAGGAAAATTATACAGAGCGCTCAGAATGGCAGAGACAGCTGTACATTAACTTTGTTGATTTTCAAAACGGCTTTTGACAGCATACACAGGGACGGCCTACGGAAAATACTGAGGGCTTACGGAATTCCCAGCTGCATTGTTTCCATCATAAAAAGCCTCTATGCTAACTTTACATTTAGTGTTAGGCAGAGCAATCAAACTCTTGAGGTGAAGACAGGAGTACGACAGAGATGCCCCTTATCAAACACTTTATTTTTTACAGTCATAGACTGGGTGATGCGTCAGACACCATTGAGCAGTCCAAGATGAATAAAGTGGACAACGTTTTCTACACTGGAAGATCTGGAATATGCAGATGACATTGCATTACTCGCACATTCACATCAACCCATCCCAAAAAAAACAGACAGACTGAATAAGTATAGCAAGCAGGTGAGTTTGAACATCAATCTAAAGAAGACAGAGGTCATGACACTCATGTACGCAATCCTGGGCCCATAACAATAAAGAACCAGAAGCTGGAACAGACAGACACATTTAAATACCTAGGATGCATAGTAACACCAGACGGCGGAACAAGCAAAGACAACAACAACAGAATGAATAAAGCGAGAACAGCCTTTGCTAGTCTAAACAACATTTGGAAATCCTGTTAGTACAGCACAAACACCAAATTAAGATTATTTGAGAGCTGGGTACTTTCTGTGCTTCTCTATGGTGCAGAATGCTGGAGAGTAGCAGAGAAAGAAATGTCGAAATTGTCCTCTTTCCACACAATCTGTCTAAGAAACATTCTCCGAATATTTTGGCCGAATACCATCAGCAACCAAGAACTGCTTACTCGGAGTAACCAAGAGGGCATGCACACCATTATAGCTGGCAGACGCTGGTGTTGTGTGGGCACTGCACGAAGGATGGCCTCCGACGGAGCAAAGTGGAAGCAGTTTGTTGCTGCCCAACAAGACACCACCAGGCGTGATGGCCATTGACTGCTTTGACAATCGGCAAGTAAGGATAAAAAAAGATGACTGTTATATTTACGACAATTATACACCACATCTATGATTATAATACAGCACATCTATCAGTATTTCACGCAACATCTATGACTATTATGCACCACATCTATGACTATTATACACCACATCTATGACTATTATACATCACGTCTATCAGTATGTCACGCTACATCTATGACTGCATCACATCTATCAGTATTTCACACCACATCTATGACTATTATCCACCACATCTATGATTATAATACACCACATCTATCAGTATTTCACGCCACGTCTATGACTGTTATACATCACGTCTATCAGTATTTCACACCACATATATGACTACATCACATCTATCAGTTTTTCACACCACATCAATGACTATTATACACCACATATATGACTAATATACATCAAACCTTTCAGTATTTCACACCACATCAATGACTACATCACATTTGTCAGTATTCCACACTACATCTACGACTATTATACACCACATCTATAACTATGATACACCACATCTATGACTAATATACATCACATCTATCAGTATTTCACACCACATCTATGACTACATCACATCTATCAGTATTTCACGCCACATCAATGACTATTATACACCACATCCATCAGTATTTCACGCCACATCTATGACTATTTTATACCACATTTATCAATATTTCACACCACATCTATGACTATTATACACCACATCTATGACTATTATACACCACATCTACGACTATTAAACACCACATCTATAACTATGAAACACCACATCTATGACTAATATACATCACATCTATCAGTATTTCACACCACATCTATGACTACATCCAATCTATCAGTATTTCACGCTCATCAATGACTATTATACCCCACATCCATCAGTATTTCACGCCACATCTATTACTATTTTATACCACATTTATCACTATTTCACACCACATCTATGAATATTATGCACCACATCTATCAGTATTTCACGCCACACCTATGACTACACCACATCTATCACTATTTCACACCACATCTATGACTATTACAAACCACATCTATCAATATTTCACGCCACATCTATGAATAATATACTCCACATCTATCAGTATGTCAAACCTCATCTATGACTATTATACATCACATTTATCAGTATTTCACGCCACATCTATTATTATTATATACCACATCTATCAGTATTTCACACCACATCTATGACTATTATACACCACATCTATCAGTATTTCACACCACATATATGACTATTATGCACCACATCTATCAGTATTTCACGCCACATCTATGACTACACCACATCTATCAGTATCTCACACCACATCTCTGACTATTATACATCACATCTATCAGTATTTCACGCAACATCTATGAATATTATACTCCACATCTATCAGCATTCCACACCTCATCTATAACTATTGTCACAACGCTATTTTGTGGTTGCTTGCTTGTTAGTGACAAGACAAGCCGGTCGGAAATAGCGAACGACCGGGTCATGTGACCATCGGAAATTCGGGCGCCAGGGGTTTGGAGCGCGAAAGATTGAGTAGTGATTAGACTGCCGTCCCGTTTGGACGATATTCCATGCCCGCTTGATGCGGCCCATATTTCATGGAATGTCATGATACAGTGCCCGCCAGATTAGTCTTATGTTGGTGATATTTATTCTAGGGAAGTGATTATTTGTTCAGTGATGATTTTTGTGTAAGCTGAGAATTGGTTTCACGTACTTTTGATAGTCGTTAGGTCGTTAGTACCATGTTGATTCGCCGCTACATTGAGCGGAGTTCACCGTAGGAGTTACGTAGCCATATTGCCTGCTCTTGCGTATTGATATTATATGTTCATTCCCTGTGGTGGCATTTATTTATGTATTTGCATTTCATCAGGCCGTGTGTGGCCAAGTTATGTTCTTGCTAATAAAAGGGATATTAGCTGTTCAGAAGCGTTAGTTCCTTGTGTCACCCATTGTTGTATAGTCATACCTTACTGGACACAAGCCAGTTTATGTGTCGTAGTTAAATCTGTACAACAGTGGTAATGCCCTATTGGTGAGGGTAGCCAGCTAGCACCTTTCCCCCACCATAGTTAAATAGTGGCGTGTAATAACTAGGTAGCTCTGTCCGACTTGTTTCGAGTCCAAATGCCTTGTGGCCATTTTTCTTGCATGTATAATTTTTTGTATCGGCTCATATTGGCACATTTTGAAAGCATTGTTGTTACGCACAAATAATTACTTTTTTCCAAAGTCTTTGTATGATCGTTTTTCGTATGTATGATCATTATTTGACTGAAATGCATGTTATATATATTTTATGGTCAAAGGGACAGAACCCGATATATCGATACTGCTATTTTTTATGAGTTTACCTCCTCTTGTATAGAGACACGTTCGGTCTATAATGTCTTGAACGAAGCGTGACCATATCTCCTTATTTGGTAGTATCAGTCAACTGTTGTAGATGTTTGAAACCTTTCTTAACGCTTCTGTTCATGTCCATAAAAGGCGCGACTGTGTAAGACTTTTATCTCGAATGTTCTTAGAATCGTCTTATTGTGAACAGCGACTCAGAGATTGTCACTCTGCGCATGTCTCGACTTGGTTGTCGTTTGTTGTTCCGCCCAGGTCGGGCAGTTGAGAAATGGACTGATTAGCGAGCGGACGCGACTGCGTCTTGTGATTCTCTGAGGGAAATACATTGTCTTTGTGAGTTAGTTAGCTAACTAGACTATTTCCCCGTATTATTCAAGCCTGCCTGGAGGCATATGTTCATGGTTGATTTTCCGAAATAAGGTAATTCCTCTTGTATCGAACTTTAGGCTATCATCTAGAGGTTCGTCATTTTGTCGCCTTTTTGCTCGCCTGTGTGATTCAAAATGGAGAGGTACTTTGACTAGGATTAAGTCACCGGTATCTTTATACCTGAACTAGTTATATATCTATGGGTCGCTCTAGACCAACAAGACTATTGTCTGTGTTCCAGGATTCGTTATATCAGAGATCACGTCCAAGTCAGATGGTTAGACTTAGGAAGGTTATAAAGGTCGAGCTGACCTGTAATCCATGTATGCTACTCACGTGCAGACAGTAAACGGACGTATTGTATACATCTGATCTGCTAGCATCAGGAAGGAATAATTATTATTGTCTATGAACATTAAGGATCTGCAGCTGACCACGGTTGCAGAAGTTATATGTATTATTTATCAAGCTTCGCTATGATATTTGTTTTCCATACAACTATTGAGTATTGACTCCTACATGACTGTCAGTTAACATGAGTTTGAATGCTGCATTCGTTGTACTATGCCGATGATAACATAAGTATCATGACTGTTTTTGTGGCGTGCAATAAATGGTATAAACCTAAAGCGAAGTTACCATTTCTATGACTCTACACGTCATGTTGCCTGTGGTGTACCCTGAACTGTTCTACTGCAACACACACACAGCAACAATCTAAACCAGATAAGACACCCACATCTTGCATTGTAATACCTGGTGTCGATAGAGGTGGTAATTTGACGGCATCCTAATTCCACCCTTATCAATTCATGGTGGCCAATAGTTGGTTTATTCTGGTACCAACTCTCAAGGGGGTCAACAAACCCAGACATCATCAGCAGACTACAAGACAACATTGCAGTTGCTATTCATCACCTTTGATGAAATTTTTTGAAAGACGCAGCAGTACTGACAGTTGTTGATATTTTGAAACTACCCGGCGCTGCTCGGCGGTATTGAAGTTTGTCTACAAATAGAAGGACAAGTACCGAGCGAATGGATTTCCTGATCTGTTGAGAAGAAGGACAAGTGCCGTAACAACTGTTCCGGTCTCAGAATTACTGTTGCAGATTCAGAAGGTCAAGTTCAGAAGCTGTTTCCTGTCAGAAGCTGTTTCCTGTTAGAAGCTCATTTCCTTCGTCATGGCAGTTTACGAGAGCAGATATGGATCAACGTTGGATCATTGTCCTAAGAATGCTGATCACATCCTGTTCTGAACTGTGCTGACGTTGTGGATACATAGAAGTTAAGTGGCCTGTTTTGTTTGTGAACTGTGCCCTTATGTTCTAACTGAGCCTTCTGTCTATCACATTTTTCGCACTCTTTATATGTTTACATGTTATATGTTATTTGGATTTGTATTTATATGTTTATATTTCTGCGGGTTTTCTCGGTTGGGCGGTGTCTTTCAGTAGATGATACCACGCCACAGAGGTTCTACTGTTAGCATTTTCGTTAGGGACTGTGCGAATTTCCTACTGTGAAATTTGCTAGCGGCAATCGTTGCTATATCTGTTTAGTTGTGACGAGTTGTGCTTTATTTTCGTTTTTTGTATATTTTTTTTTTGTTTCTCTCTTTCTTTCTGTTTTTTAGTTTCGATTTCAATTGTTTGTATTTGTAGGT